>WTTZ01000043.1:0-232389 GCA_011750695.1 Penicillium sp. OUCMDZ-019 | reverse complement strand
CAGTCCCCACTTCCAAGACTTTTTTGTTAAATTTACACAGACGCTAACTTTTTGGACACCCGTTCAGCTGCAACCCGTAAAAGCTGCATCCTAACATTCTATTTGATACTTACATATAGAGAGAAAATATTATACAGGGCAAACTGCATACTGCTTTTCGTAGTAAATGCAGTAGGTCTGGCTTTAGCGATAAGCCAGATCTATCAGTGCCACCCAATATCGGCAGTGTTTCATTTAGAAATACATACTAAACGAACGTGCACCAATATCTTTTTAACAGCTATATCCACGGCGCCTTACAATATAGCTACTGATATAGCTATTCTTTTTATACCAGTTCCTCTTTTGACGAGGATTCGCCTGCCATTCAAGCAGCGAATAATGCTAGTCATTGTTTTCAGCGCTGGTATTTCCGTGATAGCGGTAGATATCATCCGAGTTGCTTTCCTTCAAACTACGGCCAGATCTCAGCTGAGAGAGCTCCACTCAGATTACACTGCAGACATCACAAATAAAGATTATACCTGTATGTTCAATCCTACAACCTCCTTATTTCCAGTGTTTATCTACATGCAAAGAAGATAAGAATTAATTATTGTTTAACAGCACATGACGCATTTTCGGTTATGTGGTCTGCTGTTGAGGTGAACTTGACAATCATCTGCGCTTGTATTCCAAGTCTTAAGCCTCTCGCAGCTCGAATAAGCCCTTCCATCATGGAAGAAGACGATACGACTACAGATGAAGCCCGAAGTACTCGTCCTGAGATGATGGAAACCATAACCAGGCCAGAGAAGGAAAAACGCAGAATAGGTGGTCGTGACCGATATCCACGTCGAATAAAATTGCTCAACCTTTTGAACCTGAGACCGAGAAGGATGCTTAGACTGAATGGCAAGCAATCAATTCCTCCTAACGTCTTTGTTACGACCCTCTTCTTTGTGTGGGGAACAGCATATGGATTTCTCAACGTTCTCGGTCTAAAATTTGAGATTGGGCATATTGGCCCATGGGAAACATATATCACCCAGGGCGCATATTACCTGGGATATCTACCTTTTACACTTCTGGTGGGCCGTCTTATACTGAAAAGAATAGGTTTTAGTGCCGCATTCATTTCAGGGCTTTTTATCTATGCTTTGGGGGCTCTGCTTTTCTGGCCGTCTGCTATTTTGGTATCATTTCCAATGTCTTTTATATCGAATTTCATTATTGGGTCTGGACTTGGTGTACTAGAGATGACAGCTAATCTATACATCTCTATATGTGGTCCACTTGATTATGCTGAGATCCGACTGTGTGTCGCACAAGGATTTCAAGGTCTTGGAAGTTTAGCATCGCGATTAATTGCCGACAAGCTTTTACTCCCACGAGGGGACCAAATTGACGGCGTTATTAATATACAGTGGGTTTATCTTGCCATTGCTTTTTTTAATGTGCTGCTCGCCGTTTGCTTTTATTACATACCAGTGCCTGAGGCTTCGGATAAGGATCTTCATGAGTTAGCTCAGCTGCGTCCAGCAAACAACGCCAGGATATTCGGAGTTTCTGTGGTCTATGTGACCCTTTTCTGGGGCTTGTGGTCGCAGTTCTTTCAGGTAGCAGCGAACCAAACGCAAATAATCGGGTTCACCGACTTCGTGCAAAATGTTATGCCAAAGTAAGTAAATCCCACCATTGCGTAGCCTTTTTTTATATATTTTATATATATTTTTTGATAACATTCGGGGATCTTAGCTAATTGAAATGCTCTAATGCAAAGTTCAAAACTCACTACTGTTGACTACTATTCTATTGGTACTTCGGTATGGATAATTTCCCGCTTTCTTGCAGCCCTTGTTCAATGGATGGGCTTCAAGCCACGATGGGTACTGCTTTTCTGCTATACCACCTGCATTATTTGGGCCCTTGTCTGTTTGAAAACAAGTGGCCCGCTAGCTTTGACTATGAACAGTCTATTCTGGTTCTCAATTGCTCCAGTCTACCCCATTGTTTTTGCGATATCGATGCGTGGAATGGGAGTTCATACGAAAACAGCCGCATCCTTGTTGGCTGCGTCACCCTGCTCTGGGCTCATGGCATACCTCGCTCGCTATGCTATCAAAGTATCTTTGGGTGAACCGAATTCCTATATCCTTGTTGCGGCTTTCTTAGGTGCCGGGATACTCCACCCTTTGTATCTGAACCTGGTACCAGCCGCAAGGAGGCAGGTTGATCCAATCGAGGATGAATCCATAGGCGATTTTGATATCGGGATATATTGACTTTACCTCTGCCAGTCGGGTCTGGTGATGCGATTGTTTTACATGGCGTTTGTGCTTTGCTAGCCTAACCTTGGATGATACCACCGAATCGACAGAGATTCGAAAGCTGACTAAACATAGCACCTATCATAGTATCACTGATATACAAGTGCATAAATAGAACAGCGGAAGGGGTTATTCGAAGCTGCCGCTCCGCTATGTAAGCAGATAAACTTGTATGACCAACAGTGGCAGTGAAGCCTGGCTGTGAGTGGCCTCACAAAAGCGGCAGCTAAGAATACACAGAGAATTTAGGTAAAGTAAATATGGTGCGTATAGCTAGTTACATAGGTACAAACACACAAAAAACACACAAAAAAATCTCCATCTCTATATTGAATTGCAATACATTCAGCTACGAATGAACTGATTGCACCGTCTGATATTGCCGACTTGCGGTAAGACTCCGAAATGCGGACTATTCTAGCATTTACATAGTACATAGTACATAG
Source organism: Penicillium sp. OUCMDZ-019 (assembly GCA_011750695.1). Classification (NCBI taxonomy): domain Eukaryota; kingdom Fungi; phylum Ascomycota; class Eurotiomycetes; order Eurotiales; family Aspergillaceae; genus Penicillium; species Penicillium sp. OUCMDZ-019. Next base: position 229,634 of record WTTZ01000043.1, on the reverse strand, counting down.
CCCCGCCATAATCCTCTCTACCTGTCCAAGATCTGTCAAGTATAAGTTATCCTCTAGTACTATACAAGTATACCCCGCAAAAACTACAAGACAAGAAAAAAAGATGGCGCACCCACCCAGAGTTTACGTCTTAGATCCCTACCACCCGGACGCAATTTCCAAGCTTGTATCAATACAGAGCTTCACCAGCGTCCTACCAGACAACCCGGCAAAGCATAACTGGAAGGAAGATGCGACAGCCCTGGTCATCCGCGCCGATTCACGCATTACCCAATCCGACATTGCGGCAGCCAAAACCCTCAAATACATCCTCAAACAAGGCGTTGGCGTCGACAACATCGATCTCGATGCCGCAAAGCTGCACGGCGTGCAAGTATTCAACACGCCCGCACTAAATAGCGAAGCCGTCGCCGAGCTGACGCTTGCAATGGCTCTGTCGCTATCTCGACGTGTCACTGAGCTGGACCGTCGGATCCGGGCCGGTGAAAAGATTGTCAGGTCGCAGGCATTGGGCAGGAGTTTGTTTAGAAAGAGTATTGGAATCGTGGGGATGGGCAATATTGGACGGGCGGTTGCGAAGAAATGGATGTGTGCGATGGAGGGAAACATTGTTACTTATGACTCCCATGCCCCGGCGGATGCCTGGAAGAGTGGCGGCAACGGCCATGAGGCAATTCCGCACACGCGAGTAGATCAGCTTGAGAACTTATTGGCGATTGCGGATGTTGTGTCAATACATGTTCCGCTGACCAACTCGACACGAGGAATGATTGGCTCCGCCCAGTTAAAGAAAATGAAGAAAGAGTCGATATTGCTAAACTGTGCCCGGGGCGGTATTGTAGACGAGAAAGCGCTGCTGGATGCTTTGAGGGATGGTGAAATATGGGGCGCTGCGCTGGATGTAATGGAGGTCGAACCTCCGACATTGGAGGCTTACGGAGATGGGCTGCTTGGCTGTCACAACCTCATCATGACACCCCATGTGGGCGCTAGTACTATTGAAAACCAGAGTGCAAGTGGGCTTGCTGTAGTGGACACGTTAGTTAAAGTCTTGCAAGGGGAGGAGGTTAGCAATCGACTGGTTTAATTTCCTCTAGGAACCTTGGCATTTGTATGTGACAGGCGCTCAACGAGCAAATATAGACTAGGCTTTTCTTCTCAAGAATATACCTATGTACTTGCTATTCATGGAGATGTCCATAAAAGAATTCATATAGTTAAATAAATATTGCTCTTTGGGGTTGGTTCAAGAGTTTCTGTAGCGGCGACTGGGTGTAACTTTTCTCTTTGGTATATAAAATGCGGGGGATGTGGACATAGTGGAGTCCCACTGCTGCAGTGTGACGTTGGAAGCCAACCAGATATTATTGCCCCGAGTATAAGTTCACTTTCTTGAATGCACAGGACATGTGCGTGTTCTTATTCGGTTATCTTCGACCTTCGGTGACTCGCACCCGTGGCACATTATTAATGGCTTGCAAGAGATAATCTTGGAGTACTCGTGTGTAAGGGTCATACTTGGGTCATCTAGATTCTCCATGTTATTTTATTTCCCTGGTCCAGGCCGGTCGGTGCCCTTCCCGATCGAAAGTAAAAATAATCGAGGATTCCTCTTGAAGTATGTAACCCTGTTTTCGAATAACTACGTAGTGAGACTTTCATCACTTAGCATAGAAGCACTGGCAGCAATCAAGAGTTTCTTGTCCGAGGAACTAAAATTGTGCCCGTTCTTAAATTACTTATCATTCTCTTTAGCTATGTTATTGTTGTAACGGCGGGTGCCTGCGCACGGTCGCATACAAAGTTGCGTAGGCAAAACTACAAGTCGAAAGTGATGAGAATTGCGACTTATGTTGGCATAAGCAACTGTTGCTAGTAAGAACTTGGTCTGCGGTTGGATTTTAGTAGCATGATCGACGACTAAGTGCTACTGCGGATCCGAGACAGTGTGCAACGTAGTCTGCAGGACGTACTTCGTATACAAAGTACTATAACGACGTACTCATACAGGGAAGCGAAGACCTGGCAGAAGAGGATATTGGCGGTGTCTTGGCTCTCCTGTAGTGACTCCACAGAGTTCGTATAAGCTTTTCGCCAAAAGTCAATACGTAGAACAGGTTACGGAGTACACATGATTAGATATTAACAAAATAACATTAAAGCTCAGTAATCACCATGCGGAGAACACAAGTCGTCCTTCCTGTCCGGATGGCAATGTCAGTGTTTACTGTACTTGTAACTTTTCTCTACTGTTTCTTGTGGCGAACTGCAGCACCAATCATAGGCGTGCTGCTTATTATTACTCCGAGTGTTGCTCGCCACCGGCACTGCATGATAACGAATAATCACGACATTGAATAATGGAATAGAACCATAGACTTGTTGAACAAATCATTGGCCTGTGTGCGTGTGGTTATTGTTATTTCCGGCGTCCGAGCCGAGTAGAGGAGGTGAAAATTTTCGTTTCAGCAGCGGTTCCGGGCCGATGTGACGGGGTGACAGGCTGACAGCAGAGAGAACCATGTTTCTAGAATATTGCTGCTTTCATCCCCCCCTGGCCAAGACAAAGCCTCGGCCTGCGCTAGAAAAAATAAGGAAGGTCCTTGTTGCGGCCTGCAGACATGGCTTGCACGAAAGAAGGTTGGACGTGAAAAGAAGCATTGGCTGGAAAGTTATTTCATTTCCTCCGCGAGGCCTGACCACACATTTGCGCCACAGCCCATGTATGCTCTACGGCGTTACAGCAGGCATACGACCGAAGCCGCGTCTCGGGCAAAGAAAGACGCGCTGCCATTGGCGGCGACAAGCACGCAAGAGTATTAGTATAGATATCTTTTGCCTTCAACCACATGGTGGTGCCATGGTGCCGGTGTGGCCTCAGTCCAGAAGTGGCCAGAGACTAAAAGTTCAGTTCCACGTGTTGTGTGACTAGTGCACTGGGTGGATTCGCGTTTAGGTAAGAGAAGCTGCGGGATTTGCTTCAGCCGCATGGCGCCGTGGCGGGCTGGCCCGATCTGGCAAGGTCTCCTTCGCGTTACATGGAATGGATGTCTACAGCAAAAGAAAAAGAGAAAATAAATACATGTGCCCGGTTTCTTTCCTCACAGCTTCGCATTGACTGCAGAGCCTCCTGCTCGCGCGAGGCTGTACTTGCCTCTATTCTGTACGTATATAAGGTATATTGCGTAGTGCATGGGCTAGCCTAGTTAAGCTCCTAGCTCGGAGATCTCCGTGCCATCACTGCCGCATCCGGCAGTCGTCTAGGCCGGAATGGGCCTAAGTACCGGGGCTAGTCCGTTCTGGAATGGCCAAGAAAGTCAAAACTGACCCGCACGTCCGGTGCAGCCAATCAGAAGCCGTTCTGCGGGCAAGATTTTCGCATCCACCCGCTAAGATAGCGCCGAGCGCTCTCATTGGCTGTAGCTTTCCCCGGCTCCTCGTTCAGGTGGCATCCAAGGGACACAAAGGGTTAAAAAAAAAAGAAAAAGTCTCGAGCTCAACCTCGTTCTTCATTCATCCTTATCGCCTTCGCACCTGCCGTTTTCGCCGCTCCTTCCCCACCCGCGCGCCGTTTATTAAGCCGCCATCGCGGCCTTTTTTTTTTTTGCTCTCTCGATTTTTCCAGCTCCAACCAGCCAGCCAGCCAGCCAGTCAGTCATCAGACAGACAGACAGACAGACAGAACCTCTTGCGCCTCTATCATCATGGCCCAGCCTGCGAGCCTCATTGCCGACGGCGGAGATCCCCGCCTCCACGACAAGGAGCGTGATATCGCCGATGCTGTCGAAGCACGCGGCGTCCGTCCCCAGCACCGCGCCATCCATGATACTTCGGTCTCGTTCGAGGAGTACAACTACTACGCCCAGCTGACTCGCGCCGAGGAGGACACCTACGTCGACCATGACCGGGAGCGCGGCTGGCTGTCTCTCATCTTCCCCTCCAAGTCCCACTCTGGCGCCCAGGTCGGCCCTGGGGAGAAGGACCCCGCCGCCCTCAACGTCAACGATCCTTCCGTGACTGCCAACATCTCCGACGACGAGTGGACCAACGCCTCTCGTGCCCTGCGTACCGCCACTCGCGGTGCCATCTTCTACCTGATCACAACCGATATCCTGGGCCCTTTCGGCCTCCCGTATGCCTTTGGCAGCATGGGCTGGGGGTAAGTTCCCAAGACATCATCATATCTTGTAGCATAGAAGAGGAGAAGTCTGACTGATTGCGAATCTAGCCCCGGTGTTGCCCTTTTCACTGTCTTCGCCGCCCTGGCCATCTACTCCGGCTACTTGCTCTGGGTGTGTTTCATGGGTCTTGACTCGTTCCAATTCCCCGTTCGCCATTTTGGCGATCTCGGTTTCCGTCTTTATGGCCCATGGATGCGCTACTTGTGCAACATTCTACAGAGCATTCAGCTTATTCTCAATGTTGGTTTGATTGTCATCTCCAACGGCGAAGCCCTGTCCGAGGTTTCCAAGTACAAACTCTGCTTTATTGTTTGCTGTTTGATCTGGGCCATTGTCGGTTTCGTCGTCGGTCAGATTCGTACCTTGCAGAAATTCGGCTGGATTGCCAACGCTGCTGTCTGGATTAACCTGATCTGTATGTTTATCAGTATGGGTGGTGCTGCCAACAGCCCTCCCAACTACCAGGCCGTCGGCTCATCCGCTGGTATGTCCATCAACGGCGGTGCGCTTGTCACCCCCAACGCCCAAGGTGTCTACCCACCGGTCACCACTTCTGGCGGTCTTCCTAACACCGGCGGCTTCGCTAGCTCCATTAGCGGTGCCATGAACGCTGTCTTTTCTTACGGTGGTGCCATGGTTTTCCCCGAGTTCATGGCTGAGATGAAGCGTCCCAAGGACTTCTTGACTGGCATGTGGGCTGCTCAGGCTTTCATTTACTTCTGGTACATGTTCTACGGTCTCTTCATGTACGGATACCAAGGACAGTACGTTGTCAACCCCAGTTACTTGGGTGTTAGTGGATACGCCATCCAGACTGCCGGCAACGTTTTCGCCATGGTGAGCGCCGTCATTGCCGCTGCCCTGTATGGAAACATCGGTGTCAAGGTGCTCTACAACAGCATTTTTGTCGAATTCCTCCGCTTCCCTCCTCTTACCACCAAGCGCGGAAAGATCTCTTGGGTCGCCATCATTCCTATCTACTGGGCTCTTGCGTTTGTCATTGCCGCTGCCATTCCCAACTTCTCTGGCTTGACATCCGTCGTTGCCTCGTTCTGTATTCTGCACTTCACCTACACTTTCCCACCTTTCCTTGCTACCGCATTCTGGATTAAGAAATTCGCGATGCAGGAGGGTGAAGGTTTCCAACCAGAGACTGGAGACACCGTTCGCAACGACTCTGGCTTCAAACGCTTTATCCGAGGTTTCTTCTTCCCCGGTTGGGCTAGCAGCAAGTACTTCTACATGAACGTCTTCAACATCTTCTACTGCCTCGGTGCCTTGGCTCTCGCTGGTCTTGGTGCTTACTCCTCTATTATAACTTTGAAAGCGGCATACGCGTCAAGCGTCACTACTTCGTTCACATGCAAAAGCCCTGTGGAGTAAGGAGTATTAATATTGCTGTGATTATGTCGCGGCACTGGCTGTGTTAATCACATTAATCACAAGGTTGATGATCTACTCAAACTTTTCGAATAAATCGTGACGATGGATATTCAAATATGAGGGATTCTTTTTCCTTGAAAAGAGATTTTGCTATAGCATTATTCATTATGCCTAATATAATACTATTGTTACTTGAACATTCCTTCCAGATCAAAATAGACCAGCCTCAAATCAGTAAATGTTTTCGCTTGTTTGTACACCGGGTCGGTAGTATGCACCTTTGCAAATTATTCTGGAGCACTACTTTCAAGGTTATACCTCGTAAGCCAAACAAACACGCAAAAGCCAAGGAAGAAAAGCCAAATACACCAGACAAAAACCCCATTATACATTAATATCCTTGAACTCATTTATTTGCAATTTGTTGTCCTATTGATCAGGCAATAAGTCGATCAGTGGCGAAATCACAGGCCACGACGTCGTGAGCACTTTGGGCACCAATCCCAGGCCTTTGGGTTCGTTCTGATCGTCATCATTATCGGCACGAGAGTCGTGTTTATGATGATCGTATTCATGCCTTGAGGACATGTATTGGTTCGGGTCTTCGATCTTTGATTTTGCCGTCTGCAGCCACTTATTATTGTCACTTGTGGTGGTTGTTAATGGTGTTTCGAGATTTCGGTGATGGGGGGAGAATGGCGAATGCGAAAGCTGTTGTTATGAGGCGGGTCGTTAATTGACGCGTTATTTTTGGACATGATTGTAGTAATCTTTTCATATGACACTGAGAAGTGGCTTACTGTTTCTCCATCTTGTCCCGGAATTGGCACGGCAATGGCGGTGGACAATATGATTGTGATGGCGAGAGCGAAGTTTTTGACGAACATGTCTTGGATTTTCCCGCAGTGGAGTGATGTGAATAAATGGGATGGCTTGGAAAGTAACGCTGACATTCAAAGCCCTCCGGAAAGGTAGCTGTGACTAGGACGCGGTCCGTTGTTTTCTTTTCAATAATCGTTCATGGCATTATAGTAAAAGCCACTTCCTCAAATATAAGAAGAAAACATTGGAAATCTTGGCTTGTTTGGTATGCTAGGTATCGCCAGAAGGCGTATCGCACTACGTACGTATCTTATGGAGTAAATTTTAGCTCTACCTCGGTGGGCTCAAGTTACATCTGCTCGCAGTATACACCTAGCATGACCAGGTTTGCGCTGCTGTCTGTCAGCTACCCGACCAGGTGAATAGGGTATAAGCTACACATTGGCATCTACTCTTTTGCATGATTTAGTGTGGCTTACGGGTGTGAATGTGAATGTGCGTATGCAAGGGGCCTGGACGTGCTGGAGGACGTACTACTGCCAGACTGGATTGGAATGTTATGACAATCCAATTAATCATTCCGGTATCAAACATATCCAGTCAAAGGCATACCCACGTCCCTGGATAGTAAAGAACAACACTGTGGATAGTACAGTACCAAATAGTAACTAACAATCAATCTATCACATTACCAAACTTCATTGTAATAATTCGTCCAAAGACCAGGCCAGTTTAAACAGGGATATCTTGCTTCTTGTAAAACACGCAGAAAAACAAATCCAATGAATCCATCAACCCATGAATCCTGCTGGCCTATGTGACCTAGTTACTCACAAAATAATTCCCCGCCACAATCCCCTCGGTCAAACCCAACTCCTTCTCGTACTTCTCCAAATCAAACCACATGCGCGCAAAATTCCCCACCTTTTTCCCATCTTTTGGCGCATACTTGCTCACATCGAGCGTCGCCGGTTGTTTGTACAAGAAAAAGCAATAACGATGCGGCGAGCTCGGTGGCGGCGGCGCGGGTCCAATGTAGTTGGTAATGAATGGCTCGGAGGATGTCAATGTCCCTGTGCTTGGGTCGTGCTTGAATCCTGGCTGCACCCAGTGCAGGATAGGACCGAGGCCAGGCCAGGATACGAATGGCGCGTCGATGTCAATTGCTATCAGGAGGTAGGTGTCTGTAGAGGCCACCAGAGAGGCAGGGAGACGTAGCTCCGGTGGACTTTGTCCGTCTAGATAGGTAGGTAAATGTTAGTATGCATATGTACAACGGGCTCTCGTCATTTTTGTTCTTTAGGCGGAGGGAAGAACCTTGCGCTAGGATTGGGACATACCGGCTTTTGGAATTTTTGTGCCCGTAGCAACATCTTTATGAGGACCAATTGATAACACAAGTGCTTTGGACTGATCTTTCTTGATCTCCTCAAGGTAAGAATTGATATTTTTGTACGGAGGCATTGTTGTTTGTCTTTCTTTAGCTGGATCACGACTAGATAACTAGTTCCTCTGAGTGCGAAAAAGGTCAATTGTTACAGCAGGGTCGAGAGGGGGCCTTCATGAGCTTTTAAATTCATGTGTAGTATGTGCTCATGAACGACGCAAATGGTGATTTTCGATAAGAATTGCCTAATGTGGCAACCATCCGGGGTAATTGTCCTGCCGAGCTGTGCCCGGACTTAGCGTAAATCCGCAAAATCCGTAGCCCTATGAGGGCCGTGAGCACTCTGATTGGCTGCGTTGGTTGTCTGTTACTGTATAATGTTATATGATCCTCACGTCCAGATTTTTATTGATGCTTACCTTGTATTCTACGTACTATGGCGACATGTTTCGTACACGATTTACGTGGCGCATAATTCGCGGTTAGGGAGTACTGGGCAATGAAGCCTGTGACAAAATCACGAGACAATATTACGGAAATTCTCATCTCACATCAACTTTTCAGATTGAATGTAGCTCTAACGCTCTTCTGAAATGACATATATATAGTACATAGTTCAAAGTGTAGTGGGATTAAGGTTGAGAGACAATGCTTCCAATATTATTCCAAAAATTGAGAATTCAAGTCATACACATTCACACACAGAGATCTAGATAAGGACTCGGCTCAAGCCGAAATAGGTTGGCCTTTGTGCTCCGTGTTCTCAACAGGAACTGCCTCCAAAATACCGCCATTGGAACCCTCTCCCTGGATCGTAGTCTCCTTGAGTGGACCGACGTAGAACTTCTTTCCTCTTGCGTACCAGTAGACGTAGGCACAGAGGAAAATGAAGGCCATGAAAACAATGGCATAATTCATGTTTTCAGCAGTAACAGGTTGCGCTGTTGGGAAGAAGAAAATGACGGAGACAAAAGCCGTCCATAAGACAGCCCAAAGATTGACCCAAAATGAGAATTTACCCATGTGCCATGGGCCAGGTTCGAATTGACCGAAGAGCAACTTGCAAATCACGGGAATCATATACGACCAGTCAAGAGCAATGGCAGTAATGTTGAAGACACCCTCAATAGCGGCATAATTACCAAGAGCAATCAAGTTGATAGCAATGCACCAGAAGACGGAGAACCACACGGCGTAGAGCGGAGTTCCGGTGACAGGGTTAACCTTAGCCCAGACATTTGAAAAAGGGAGCAAGCGGTCTCGAGAAAAGGCAAAGACGGTACGAGCGAGCGACTGAGTGGCAGTAAGGCAAATAAACTGCAAGAGAATAACGGCGCACGAAGCATAAACGAGACCGCCAGTCTTGCCGAGGCTGTTATAGAAGATTTGGGCCACAGGTTGATCCATGGGGGAATTGAGGATTGAAGTTGGGTCGCCCATGCAGAAACATAAGACAATGTTGAACAGCCATCCGACGATATAAACGGTGGCCATGGCAAGGAAGATTGCCCAAGGGGCTTTGATTTCCGGATTTTGGATTCTAAGATAAGGTTAGTCGGCAAAATACTGGAAATAAAACATATAACTCACTCTTCGGCGATGTGTGCCGTTGCATCATAGTCGGTCATTGTCCACGAGACAGACAGAAATCCAAATAGATATGCAAAGCCGTTCGGAGTCCACCCAGAAGAATTTTCAACATTGGTGAAGACATACTTTGCGTCGTGTCTGTCCTCGGTTTTGGCTAGCAGCGCAATACTGCAAGTAACTACCACAAGCAAGTGGAAGATCACATACGACCTAGTCATCTTCTCCATCCAACCCGTAGGAATAGAATTGAGAATACCACACAGAACGGTCAGGCCAGCCATAACACCAACAGTTTCGCCAGTGGACGGACTCCAGGTGAAATCACGGCCCATAGACACTGCGGCCAATAGCATTTGAGCCGCTCCGTACTCGGAAGAAGCGACACCAGCAATCTGACCCAGCAGGTTGATCCAACCCGTGAGCCAGCTGATGGATGGCACCCATCGCGGAGGAGCAAGACGGGACACAGTGAAATACAGACCACCGCTTGTTGGGTAAGCAGAGACTAGTTCGGAAACCGAAGCAGCAATACACATACAACCAAGACCAGAAATTAGCCAACACCAAATTACAGCGGAGGAGCCACCGGCTTCGAGAGGATACGAGAAAGTAGTCGCGATGGTGGCAAAAAGGCCAGAAATACTGAAAGCGAACGAAAAGGTGGACAGATAGCCGAATTCACGCTTGAAGACCTGCTTTGTATCAATAACAATGGTTCATTTGCGAAAGGTGCTGGGGCCAATCTCTGTCCGAAACTACACGTAGAATGCTAGACTGAGAAATTGCGATGGGCGTACCGGTTGGTAACCGAATTGCTCGGCCAAAGCTCTATCGGCATCAGAAAGTTCATCTAGCTGAACGATGCGCTGGTTGTCTTTTTTCACTGGTCCGGGTGCATTGGGTGGTGCGGTGGACTTGTCCAGGGAGTTCTTCTCGCTATTGGAGGCCGACATCTTGTTTACCAGCTTGGGTGAGTGCTTAGTTCCAAGGTTGGCATTAAGTTTGTTGCTTTCGTTTGTGTCGCGTAAGGCGTTGTTTGTTTGTTTGTGCCGTACGGAGCGTGAGCATATATAGGTAAATCTATAATGTCGTAGTTTTTACCGCCACTTGAAATAGTGTGCTATCCTCTTGTGTTGCGATGGAAGTTCAACAAGGGAATGCTGGTCCATGGACTGCCTCTGGATGACGATGAGACGAATCGAGGCTGCGTAGTCGCGCGGGCAAGGAGATGGATGCTGACTCTACGCAAGAAGCAGAAAGGAACGGAAGAGTGAAAACAAAGAGAGAGTGGGAGAGTGCTAGCTGATAAGGCCTACGGAAAATTTGACAAGGATGAGAGCAGGGATAATAAGTGGATCAGGGCCGTTCCATCTTCGAGTGAAAAGTTTCCCAATCAGGAATAGAGAGGGGGGCAGAGAAGTAGACACACACCTTCCCTTTCCGAATTGATCAATCAAGAGAGCGCTGCAATAATTGCACGCTAGTGCACCGTGGTTTGGTGAGTCTAGCGAGCAGAACAGGCGACTTAGCGCGCGTCTTAGCTTGACTACCCGCGTGGCTACGGCCTGTCCAGCCAATAAACATCACGGTAGAGGCGGGGTGCAATGCATCTTGAAAATTTTGCACCCTAGTGGCCCCCACCATGCATGCGTAGTGACGCAATTAGCGTCCCGTGCATTCCTTTTAGCCAATCATAGCCGCCGCCGGAAGGCTTGGCCTGCGCTTTCCTGCTGCCGGTTGGCTGATTGCTTTTCCCTTAAGTTTTAGCGCTGGTGGACGAATCCATATGTATTCTCGGATGCTCGCGTGCTTTGCCATCCATTTTCTCTCTAGGGTTATCGCTCGGGATAGCTTTACTGTTCTTGTCTTGTCAAATGCCGTTGAAGTTGAAGCATCTCCTTTCCTAACTCAGGTATTTTTCGCGTTTTCCTCTCAGCAATACGCAGATGGCCTTATCTCAAGCCATCTTCGTATTGCTGGAGATAAGGAATGCCATGCCACTTATGCAGCAGGGGCCCTCGGCGTGGCCGTTATCTCATGACTTGCACTGCTTGAGTCGCTCGGGACTAATCGCGTGTTGTTTCTTGCTATCAAAGGCGCCGAAATGAGTTTGGGGGCTGATCTATTGGCTTGCAGCAATAGCTGGAAGTCAACATCAGATTGCAACGTCGGTTGAAAGAAGTAAAGGTGTGAAGATCTCCCTCTCCCATTGAAATCAACGTCGATGCACTACTATCATCCATGCGACATCAACGTTTTGTTTTTAAACCTACTCCGTAGACACGCATGCGTGTGCCGTGGCGCATTTCTTTACTGGTCGCGCATCAACCTCCTTCTATCAATCTCTTTATTCTAGGGCGCCTGGAGATTTTTCTACCGATACCTTCAGTTCAAAGATCTAGTTTCGGAATCTGGCAATGCTCGTTGACCCTCAAATCAGGACAGTAATTTGTAGACATAACGGTTTTTTTAAACAAAACAAAGTAAACTGCTTTGGACCATCTCTAAACTAGCTTGGCTTCTAGCTTATTTAATCTTTAGAAATTAATTATTGGCATTATAAAATAAGAGAATAACTGGAAAGAACTTCACACATTCCGTGTAGTCTCTAGTTAACTATGGATGTTTTCACTAACAAGAAACCTCTTACTCTTAGTGGTGCTCTCTGGCAATGCTCTTCAAGAGTATGGTGGTGGATCGTTAAAATCTCGAGGCCGTCATTGGCTGAGAGGGCCTCACCGCCCATTTTACTTTTGATCTGATTGGCTATTTTCTTTAATACTGCCTTCTTTAGCGCCGGGTATCCTTTTCTAGCGTCGTGCTTTATCAAATTCTTTTTTATTTTTTCTATACGGATATATTATGTAATCATCTATTATGGAATCTAATTGGCTATAGATATTATCTACTCTTGCAAGCCCCCAAGCGTGCCTCTTCTAATACGTATTTTTATAAAGGATTCCATAATTCGGTTTTTAAAGGGGAGCGGAGCCCCGGAGGGGCTGCGCCAAGCTGGGCTTGTGGGATTGTACGTTCCGGCGGCTCACCCGTTGTCAATTTTGGCCGAATGCTTAAGCAAGGCACTTCGACGCGGCAAGCAGGTTAACCCCAAAACCCTAAGCCCCGGCGTTTGACAACATGACAAAGCGCTGTTGACCATTTATTGAATAGAATGGGGCCATCAAAATCGGTAAATCAAAATCATGACACCGCTTAGTGTGAAAATAGTTGGGCTGGGACTGTTCCGTTGCTGTCACTTTTCCACCACGGCATACCCCCGAGTTCCGACTTGTGCCTGGATGTTCGAAGACGTTAGTCTTTACTTTGTCTAAAACGAATAAACTAAGCTACTCCGCTCCTTTGACCCCATGAAATAAAGCGGGTGTTAAAACTGCAGTCGGATCAGAAGCATTGAAATTCTTCACTCCTTCCATGTTGTACAGCGGAAACACACAAAAGCTCAACCTCACAGGCTGCCAACTTTTAAACACTTGCCATGGCGTTAACCTTGGGCTCCAAACTGTCTCTTCTGTTTAGAATTATTAGCATTGTCGCTCCAGTAGCCGTATACAACGTCGCCAGAGCCATGATTCGGGCTTTTGCTCGCAGATTTCCAATTAGGACGGCACTGGAGAACGCAGTTGCACGAGCATTCATGACGCATGTGCCCCCGGTATATATACAGAGTATCCTGCCGTCGACTTTATCCGCATACCTTCAGTGGACAGCTGTGCATGGCATCAAGCCTGAGGTCAAGATAGTTCCCAACGGCAAGACACGGTTACTGTGGCTGGGCGAGAGGAAATCAGATAAGGTCGTGTTATTTTTTCACGGTGAGATTTTTTCTTCCCCTTCAAGTGCTAAGTATAGCCTGAAAAGATTGAGGCAAGAGAGAAAAGTTGACTAGTGTCATGCCTGATATTCATCTACAGGTGGCGGCTACGTGATGCCGTTGTCGGATGCTCATCTCGACTGGATGGCATATACGCGCGAAAGATGTCTCGAGTCCAAATTGAATGTCAGTATTGCCATACTAGAATATGGTATGCTACTCCTAATTTTTGATACCGCGCTTAGCCTATGTCCAAAGCCATAATATCATAGAAATAACACAACCCATTTTAATTTCCAGACCTAATCCCGGGGTTCCCTTATCCTTGCCAAATGAAGCAGGCAATTGCAGCCTTCAAGGGTCTCCTTGCCTGGGGTTATTCACCTAGTGATGTTCGTCTTCCCGTGAAAGTTCTCTTCTCAATCACCCAAATGTTATCATAACAAGTTTTTGGCCTGTACTAAGCTTTAACAGATCATTATCGGTGGTGACTCGGCAGGAGGCCATCTGGCCTTGTCTCTCTTATCCCATCTTCATCATCCACGACCAGAGGCGGATCTCAGTATTCGGCAGCCATCCAAGCTCAGAGGTTGTTTTGTCATCTCGCCTCTTTTATCTCTGAACAACTTCCAGACTCGTTCCTATCTCGAGCAGTCTCCCGTGGATGTACTCTCCGAGAAGAACATTCGGGAATGGGGGGATCTTCTCATCAATAACTCGCCATGGAGGGAGGAAATCAAGAAGGGCCTTGGTTGGGGCATGGCACTTGATGTCCCGGAGAAGTGGTGGCGGGGACTAAGTATTACCGATCGAATATTAGTGACTGCCGGATATGAGGAGCACTTTCGAGACCATGTCACTGAGTTTATTGGCGTGCTAAGAAGGAACACGTCAGGGGTAGAGATCTCGTCGAACATAGAGATCGATGAAGCCCACGATGGTCCGCTTATGGACTTTCGCGCCCAACGATTGCCTGGTAATACCACGCAGATACTCACTGATTGGATTTTGGAGACGTTTGCCCCTGGTGGAGGTTAGAAATGGCAACTAGTTACGAAAATAAAGGCTTTTACAACCATGGCAGGCATATAGCCATATTAATTGACTAGTCGGTCCATGAACTCTATGGGCGTCATTCATCAATCACGAAAAGTACCGGAAGGAAATGTATCAAAGAAGAATAGTTTCCGTCTGTACTCTTTGGATGAGAGGAAAGCTGAGATGTCATTTATTGGACTATGGCTGAATTTTGAAATGTATACATTGGATTTACGCAACCTTAAAACCATAGGTTGAATCTCACACATTCGACATTCTCAATACGTATGCTAACAATATTGGAATCTAATAGAATAAACTAGCGGTCTAAAGATTGAACTAAAACTTAATTATAAGTGTCACAACAGACGACCGTACGTCGGTGTGGTAGCAGCTATACAACCACCACGAAGATGAGAATATTGGTTTTGTCGGTATCCAAATCGGGGCCGGTGCCTCAATACGGCACCGCGCTCGCTTATAAGCACACAAGCGAGCTCAACACCACGGTCTTCCTGATTCTTACCTCATGTGCTAGTTTTATCAAATACGAGGATATTACTGGCCTCAACAAGCGCTTATTATCACTAGAAAGTGATACCAACAGGTTTCCATTCAACAATGGCCGTTGACGTTTTGATTCAGTATTCAGGAACCCAGGGCGGAACTACCTCGTAAGGGACTCGTGCCTCTTCAAGTACGCCCGCGACCTCTGCCTCGCGCATGATTAGATCTCGATGAGCCTTGCTTCGAACTTTTGGTTTGACCGGGAACGGCTCTCCAGTGCTTTCGTAGTTCATAACTTTGCTGTCATAAGGTCCGGTCTAAATAAGCAGGTTTCATTAGCTTTGGTTGACGATTAAATCAAGTATTCGGTTAGTTAGAGTCACGAGGGACAAGGCCGTACCGCATGATAGTTAAAACAGTACACAAGTCGTGCAATGTTAAGGAACAGGCTGCGTTGGCCAAGCTTGTAGCCCACACAGACTCGGCGACCACCACCAAACTGCCAGAGACCGTGTGTAATGTCCGCTTCTTTGCCATCTAGCCATCTCTCTGGTATGAACTCGGTTGGAGATGCACATTCATATCCCACGGCAATCTCATTGATGGCGAAGCATGTACCAGCCGGGAAAAAATAGTCCTCAAACTCCAAGTCTTCGGTCAGCATGTGATCCGGTGTAGAGATAAAAATTGGCCGCCATCGCAACAGCTCCTTGGCGTATGCATGCACGTAGTTTATACTTTCCATGTCTGCAAGGCCAGGAAGGCGCTCTGCGTTGTCGCCGCAGACTTTGTCGACTTCATCACGAAGTCTCTGGAACTTCTGTGGATAGCACAGCGCGGCCATGACGAAGGCGTTAAGAACCTCGCGAGTGGTGTCACTGCCGGCTTCAATGAGTTGCATGGTCACATACATGGCTTCTTGGTCATTGCCGGAAAACTTTGCGTCGGGGCTCAGGAGGCCATCTCGCGCAAAGGATGGAGGGGCGGTGCCCTCTTCAATCTGCTTCTTCACCGGGTCCCACCACGTCGAATAGACATCATAGTGGAATTGCCCAATCTTTTCCCAATACGGGCGCCAAATCTGCAGGAGTTTGGGTAGCCGTGCTAGAGCCGGAAACCAGTCAACTAAACTGGCCCCGATGCCCCTAGTAAACTCGGCCACAAGGCGTTGCGTGTTTGCTAGATTCTGGGCTGACATCACGAACCGCTCCCCGAGGGCGATCCGGTGCACAACAGAATTGGCATAGCGATAGTGATTGCGGTACCAGTCCTGAGGCTTTGTAATGTATTCTGCTAACATTTGTGTGCTTTCGAGTTCCTGGAATTCGCCATACGCTTGCAGCGCTGTGCCGCTCAGAAGGTGGTGCATGACCCGTCGCTTTTCGGACCACTGCGCTGTTGGTAGGACCAGTGAACGGCCATCGCGGCTGATTATATGGCTCGCAATAGGATACTCAGACCGCCCGTTTGTCTTGCTGCCCCTCTTGGCAATGATTTCGTGGGTGACTCGATGCGTGTTGAGGAAAACCCACGTCTTGGATCCCAGGTGCAAGGTTGTCATTTCGCCGTAGTCTCTTAACGCCAGTTGCTGTTTAACGCGACTAAGTATCATTCATTTTATTGCAAAGTTTGACTTTGTCTTACAGTTTTGTGATCAATCTCGTCTCTCATAGCTTTCATTTGGAGAAGATTACCAAGAATGGGGATGCCGCGAGGGCCGGGAGGCAGACGATATCTCCGGCCATCCTTTGCTCGCTTCTTATGAGGGGGTTTGAGGGCAACTTCTCGAAGCCACAAGAACAGGAACAGGATGCTGAGGGAAAGGGCTGCAAGCAAAGTATATGCCGGATGCTGGCTGGCGACTCTTCGAGCCGCTGCGCGCGTGGCCAGAAACTGCTCTAGAAAAGACAACATTTTCACAGCGCCATGAGGGTTCCCGGGTTTGGAAGATGTCGTTAGGCAAGCGCACTAAATATCCTACTTTTTGCGCTTTCTTTTTGTTGGGCTTTCAGTTGCCTAGCCCAATGAATTAGTCGATATACATAGTACAACTACATACCGAGGTGATCCCGGAACTGTTCCGGTCGGGATCATCCCGACACCCTTAGGGTTAGTTAGGGTTATGTGCTTCTACCGGCGAAAGTGGCGCCACTTCCCCAACATCGAGAAACTCGGATACCTAGGTACATATTCTGGCTTAACAGCGTTGGCCGAGGATACCTGCTTTCTCCGCAAATACCTAGGCATGCACCCAACGTCAATTTCCTTGCCTCAATTGAATCCATGCTCCAATGACTCCACGACCAGCAAAATCGTCGAAGATGTCTTCTCCCTCGCACGCGCGGAGATTGAATAGGCGTGAGAGACATGGCCAACCACGCCGCAAAATCGGCCGGGCCTGCGAGCCATGTCGCGAACGCAAATCCCGGTGCGACGGGAAGATGCCCATTTGCACGGCATGCGAGCGACGATCCATGAAGCTGGAGCAGTGCATATACATCTCCGAGAACAGTGCTCAGTCGGAGAGCAATGCCGCGTACGCGCGTTTGATCCTGATGACCCTTGTACTCTTTCTGGTGACTAACTACAAACGTGCTCGACCACAGTTATATTCGGAGCTTGCACAATCGCATTCGGCAACTTGAACACGCCTGTCAAGCTGCTAATGTTGCTTTTCCGGCCTTAGACCCAGGCCTGCCGCCCTTGCAAACACGAGGGAAGGGCCTGACGCTTGGGGCTGAGCCACTTGCGCCTTCCGATGCATCATGTAAGTGAAGATTGTTTGCGTGATGATCGGTCGCTAAGACGGTCTTCTTGGGCCTACGATAGCAGAAAACAGTCCTCAGATCAAGGGTGGCAAGAGTTCGGCACATTCCCGCTGTTTCCCTTCCGATGCTCTGTCCATCGCCCGCGTAGTTGGTCGTGAGCAAGCTGCCCCTCGTTCAGACAGCCTTCTTCATCCAGAGATCCATGCCCAGTTTTCGCCACGCTCCGAACTCGAGAGTAATGTCACGGCCATGGGGGCCATTTCTACTCTAGATGATGAAGCGGAAAGACAGCCCTTGCCTGATGATGACTACTATGGAAGTTCCTCCACAGTTTCTTTTATGCGGCTGGCTCGCCAATCAGTTCAATTGAGAACTGCAAATCAACGCAGATCAATTAATACGCAAATTGACACTGCAAGTTCAAAGGAAACCACATCGAATATCATTGCCGAGGCTTGCCGACCTTCTGCGCGGTTTGCATTCGACGATTTTCCTCTACCACCCAGGGCACTGGCGGACCATTTGTTAGATAGCTTTTGGGACCGCGTCTTTTGTCTATATCCCTTCTTCCATCGGCCGAGCTTCGAAAAGGCTTATGAGAATTTGTGGGTTTCCAATAAGCAGCCACCGCACAAGCTTACAGATCTAAATATTGGTCTGGGAAGTAACTGGGACTCTGGCTTGCAATCCCTGACCTTTCACGCGTCCTTGAACATGATTTTTGCTTTGGGATGCAATTTCGCAGAAATCCCTGAAACAGAGCGCCAGCAACTAGCGTTTACTTTCTTCATGCGCTCCAAACAACACATCGGACTAGACCTGTTGGACATCAAATCGCTCGGCGTTGTGCATACGTTACTTTTAACCACGCTTTTCCTACAGAGTACCCCATATCCGAATAGGTGCTGGAATTCCGTAGGAATGGCATGCCGAGTCGCTCAAGGATTGGGTCTGCACAGAACGACCGTCCAGGGGCACACGCCTTCGCTGGAGCTAGAAATACGACGACGCACATGGCATGGTTGTATTATTATGGATAAGTTGGTCTTGACTCTTCCACCGTTTTCAACTTTGCAACTTGCCAAAATGATGATGTCGAAGTCTCCACTAACACCAATATCTTCATAGAACGGTTAGCATGACCCATGGACGCCCATGTATGACTACACATCTATCAACACCGCCATTGCCCAGTGAAAGTCCATTGTCAGATGAACTGCAAGGAAACAACGATTGTTCATCAATAATGCCGTACTATATCGCCACGATCGAACTAAACAATATCCTGGACATTATACTACGTGATGTATACCACACATGGCCCGGCCAATCGACTCAAAGTCAGGAACTGAAGTTGCCTATGGAACGAGGCAGCCTAGACATCATTATCAAACTTGAAGAGCAACTGTCTCGTTACGAAGACCAGCTGCCTTGCTTTTTAAGCTGGCGCAATACGCAGGCTGAGACTGCCGACTGCAACCAGTCTAGGAACATTATGCAGCTCCAGCGAAATGTACTACACGCAAGGTAAGAAATCACCGGTAGATTGACATCGATTTGTCATTTTCACTTCGAAAGCACACCTGACCTGACTGTGCTTCTGCCGTCTAGATACCTTTATTTCTGCCTTCTGCTTTATCGGCCGATTTTTACACATGTGTGCTCAGACAGAACCGAGGAAAGAAGGCCCAGAGCTCAAAATCACGCTGAGTCCGGCCAGTATCCACTTACCTTGTCAAGCAGTCTACTCTATTCGTCTGTCTCGCTTAAATGTGCAATCGAATGTGTGGCTTCCGCCATAGAACTAATATCACTTATTTTTGATACATACCAAACTTCTGTAACGGATGCTTGGTGGTACAACGGTTTCTGTGAGTCTTCTTGCAACCCTCCACATCGATGATCATTTATTGATTCGGCGTAGATATTTCGACCGCTGGTCTAGTTGTTATCATGTCCTTCTCATCGAAAACTATTCTGTCTGAATTCGAAGAGGGTAAACTCGATGATGCTTTGAATAAATGCAACCAGATCCTAGGCCAGATGACGTCTTTCAGCCCGTCTGCTGGTAATACCCTCAACTTTCTACAGGCCGCTTACGCGCAGGCTACCTCGGGCGTTTCCCACGGTCATAGGCATCAGCCCGTATATCAGGGCAGGGAGAACACTTCCACTCTTGGAGAGCAGCAGACTGCTGCCATTTATAATACTACCATGCCTAGTGGATATACAACCGATATGCCCACTTCGCATATACAGAATGAATACAGCGATAATCCGCTTGACTGGAATGACAATATAGCCGCGTCTCAGGATCTCGGCTTTCTTGGTGTGTCTGATTTTCCGGATCTTCCGATGTGGTTTTCGGACCTTGATTGTATCTAATTAGAGTCTTACCTCTCAATGTAAAGTATGTCTGACTCAGATAATAATGACCGAGTTATATGATTATATTATTTATTGATAATATAAAACTTACTTGCCTCTCTCTATTCCCAGTGTGCGCACAGACTCGTACCGGGGCATACATAACGACCTAGGTACATATGTGATAAGTGCCGAGAGTTGCCAATACCTATTTAACAAGTCCGCAATACGAACGCCAAGTACTTAGTACTAAGCTAAAAGAAAAAAACTCTTGCGACGAGTTCAACTTCTTACTCTTTCCTTGAAGTACCAATTTAATCCAAATACATAGCCGGTGAATAATTCAATATGTCCTCACACAAGACGGCTAAAATCGGCGCGGTTGTTTTGCGCATCGTCCTCCTCGCGAACCTGATAGCGATGCTGACCTACGGTGCTCTCATGCCATCCGAGATGAAAAAAGTCACAGCGGAATGTGTCACAATTGGCATCACCGGTCTTGCCATGGCTGTTCAGATCTACGTCACCATCGCCCGCTATACCCGTCTCCCTTGTGCAATCTGGGTTGTTGTTGGGCTTGACGGGCTCTGTGCTGTTGGCTGGTGTGCTGCCATTATCATGACATCATATTGGGACCGTGATGTTGTCTATACACCGCGCAACGGCGATCCAGTGGCCTGGTTCAAGTGCGCTAATGCCCATGATTGGGATGAGGTCTTGACAAGCGATGGGACCGGACATTGGATCCATATTGTTTGGTGCAAGGTCCAGGTGAATGGACGGAGCCGGCTCGTCGGAAACGCTGCTGCTCAACAACAGCTCCATGTCCTTATCGGTCTCTCGGTTGTCTCTTTTTTGTTTACCGGTTTCATTCTCTTGTGGACAATCCAAAGGGGACAGTATCTGGGCTTGATCAAGCCATGGAAGCACAAGGCAAGGGCCTGAATTGGTCGAGACCATTTTACTTTTCGTGTGGGGAGACCTCAGACACTATAAATGTCAATAAAGGGGCCCCAAGAATTGAATACTGGAGTTTGTCTAAACGATGCAACGAAACGACTAGATATATCCACAGCTGCGTACTGAAATCGGTGTATATATATGGACCATTCATTATTAGCGAGATATACTATCGCAATAGGCAAAAAATAAATGAAGACTTTAGGCAATAACAAAGCCAAGAACAATAACGAACTGAATTAAGCGGATTGGTTGCCTGGAATTTTCTTAAAAGAATCTTAGAATGGAAAGCAAAGCAAAGAAGTTCTACCAGGCCGTCTCTACTATTGATTGCAGGTTTTTCATGAGAAATTTCAAACTTCACTGTAAATGAAATTTTCATCAGAAAATGCCAAAATCCCTGTTTTTTTGAACTCTTTTCTCGACATATCTCAACTGATAACGGATCACAAATGTCCAGAAAAGTTTTCCTATAAATAAGATATCTTTTTGAATAACTCTCAAACATTACTATAAAACATTGGAACCCAACTCAGATCTCTGAAAACCTAAAGAAGAAACTGGACTTCAATCAATTCTACTCGCAGAAGCAACTGCCAAACTTTGCCCTATTACCGGTCGAAATCATTCTCGGAATTAGCGACTGCTTCATTTCTTGAAAAAGCAAACTGAACAACCGAGCGCTTGTTATTCTCTTATTAGGTTCTAGGTGGTTAAAATCGCTTATATCAGTTTTAGTCAAATATAGCATATAACATATAGGAAGTAATAGCTTGAGATAAGATATCTATTATAAAAATATAAATCTTATTAGGATGTTACTAAAGGATAAAAAACGTATTAACAACTACTACTAGTAGCCCTTATCTTTCTCTTAACTATAGTAAGTAAGAACTGAATAGTAGAAGCCTTAGAATAAGGAGTTAGTGATGAAAATAAGATAGTATTATATTATTCAAACCAACTAGTCAATGTTCTATGCGTCAAAGCACTACTCAAAGCGGGTGCCGACCCAGGTCTCGTCAACAAAAAACACTCACGACCAGTTAAATACCTCTACAAGCTACGAAACCGGGACAACCAATATGCTGAAAGCATCCGAATTCTGATTCATAGGCATCCCACCGAGACACTCAGGCATTTTAGAGATCCGCATACTAAATATTGTAGCTTTCGACTTGGAAACACAACGCCGTTGAACAGCAGAGCAAAAATTCTTAGATATTGTGTCTTTGTTTATTGAGGCTGGGCTTGAACATCACAGACACGGGCAGCTTGCCGCCTTGATAGATGAAGACGGTAATGGAACAGCTCTTCTCCATATCCAAATGAAATATATATGACCAGGAAGATTGTGATCCTCTTCTGGCTATTACGAAGATCTTGGTGCTGCATGGAGCTGATGTTAAGATCCCAGCAGATTATCACAGAAGCCCTCAGTTTGTATCTTGCTCTAGTCCTCATCCATCATATTACCCATCACCAGCACAAACTCAGGACATCGCGTCTCCAGCGTGATATGATCCGTCTTCTACTCCAGGGCGGCGTCGATGTTAATGAAACACATCACCGCGATTGGAGCCATGATGCTAGCTGGGCCCTGGTGAGATTCTTGGACATGGTCGATTTCTATATGCACTTTCTCGAGCCAGGTAAGCTTCGTTCAGAGGCCGAAAAGATTTTGGAAGATAGCCATGCTTTGTCTACGTTTGAAGCACATGCTTCCACCAATCGCTTGCTATCTTGTACAAACTCGGACATCAGCAACAAGGAGGACCCAGAAGACGAACAGATCGCCATATTGAAATTACTCCAAGATATGTTTGCTGAACTATTGCACTGCGTTGATGGCTTCAACTATTCCTTTAGGCGTGACTGTAGCACGCTGCTCTTTCGAGCAAGCGTATTCCCGACGCCTTCAGATTCTTCGCCATTCAGCTGTTGCTAGAGAAGGGGGCTGGCCCAGTATGTAGAGATGAACACAGTACGACTCCATATAGTTGGGCGTTAAAAGAAAATGCAAGTCGTACCTGCTTGCTCTTTGATGGGATGGCGGAAGAAGAATCAAGAAAAAACAAAGAGACAAGAAAATCGACTAAGAAGGAGGACTCCAGTTAGTGTACCCAAATACTTACCTAGGTGTGTATTTGGATATATATAGTCAGGAATACATCAATACTTCCAAATTTTCTGTATTTTCTCCCTCAAACCCATAAAAAGTTCGCCAGGCTCTGGGCAATAACATATCCCAAGCACAACCTGCAGGTAAACGGGCCTGGCAAATTCAAGATGACGGGACTGGAGAGTCCGCTTGAGGGTCACTACAAGCCAGCCACGTTGCTGTGAAGACCTTGGGAGGCTTCCGCAGATTAAGACGGACATATCATTCCACAATGTTTACGTAGAATAAGTTATGAGAGTGCCACCCACTTCTGACGCCTGTATGAAGTCCTGTGTGGGGGTCGTAAACCAATAGGAAAAGATTTGATATCCAAAGTAAAGCCGCCACTGAGAATTCACATGCTACGGATCATCTTACGGTAAATGTGCTGAGCCGTACGGTGGCTTCCTGTGGCAAACTACCTCCGCACTCCTCACTTCCCCTCGTCGTGCGTTTAGATTCAAGGGACTCGGATCGTCCCGATGGTCCGGCACAGTTCCGGGTATTCACCCTTCGCTTGGTTTTTCTGGGGAATGGACGCTTATACTTGAAGTTAGGAGATTACCTGAAATGAGAAGTAGAAAAAAAATGGTGGGCTATCTAGTAGCTGCTAAGAGTATCTATTTATACAAGGGACATCAAGAGACAGTATCATTTTAGTTGGGCTTTCAACTCTATCTTCAACATGGCTTCGACGGATTCATTCTCCTCTTATGGTATACCGGGGTATAGCCAGATTGTCTGTATTGGCACGGGCCTCTCCGCGGTTGCTCTAGGCGCGACTTTGAAGAGATGGTATGATTTTGAGGACATACGCTTCTTTGACAGACATCCAACCAGCGGGGGAACATGGTACATCAACTCCTATCCAGGTCAGTCAACCAGGAAGTTATACCTCTGATATATGGAACCTAACGGAATCGAATTGTGAGCAAAGGATGCGCCTGCGATGTCCCAAGTGCTCTTTACAGTTTTTCATTTGAATTGAATCCCGGTTGGACCAAGCTTATGCCATCCAATAAGGAAATCAAACAGTATCATGATCATGTCCTGGAAAAATACGAACTCCGGAATAAGATGATATTTTCCACAGAAGTGATAAGAACTGTCTGGAGGGAGGATGCCAATCGATGGCTCCTTTACCTACGAGACGTTGAAACTGGACGCATGGGTACCTATGAATGTCAAGTTCTTTTCGCTGCTTCGGGCCAACTCGTGGAGCCGCGTCCTTGTGATATCCCCGGAGCTGAGAACTTCAACGGTGCAATCTTCCACTCCGCAAGGTGGAATCATAACGTCGATTTGGAACATAAAAACGTTATCGTCATTGGAAATGGATGTAAGTCCCACGTCCCAATATCCTTGCCATACCCCTCGAAGTTGGGTGTCTCACTGCGTTGAAATACAAACAAAACAAAAGGTACCGCTGCCCAGATTGTGCCAGCTATCGCAAGCAAGGTTGAATCCTTGACCCAGATTATTCGTTCGCAACACTGGGTTTTCCCCGCGGCAAACTTTGAATATGGACCTGTTCTTCAATGGATTTTTCGCCATATCCCTTTTGCAATGCAATTACATCGATTTCATATCTTTCTAATAGCTGAAAATGACTTCCGCCTATTCCCCATGACAAAGGCTGCAGCAAGGTTGAGAGAACAACGTAAGAAAATGGTTGAAAGGTATATGCGGACTACGGCTCCGGCGAAGTATCATGATATTCTCATTCCTGATTTTGACATCGGCTGTAAGGTATTAAAACCCTGCTAAGATGCACATTCTTTTCTTTCGATACTAACTTGGATTCAGAGGCGTATCTTTGACTGCGGCTACCTGGAGTCTTTCAACGATGAGAAAATACTTCTGACAGATGCCAAGATTGAGAAAATTGTCCCAGAAGGAATTCAAACAGACAAAGGCATTGTTCCTGCCGATGCCATCGTGCTTGCGACGGGTTTCCATACCAACAAGTTCCTACCATACATGGACGTCATTGGCCGTGATGGGAAGAGTATCGAGGAACACTGGTCACAGTACGGGGGACCGACAGCGTATAACTGTTCGGTCATGAACGGGTTTCCCAATTTTTTCTTGCTGCTTGGCCCAAATGCTGCTACCGGCCATACTTCTGCTATGATGGCTGCTGAGAAGTGAGTATTAATTCTCTCCATCTCACCATACCTACGTATGTTTTCAAGCTTTGCTAATGATACGTATTTTGTTTTCCCCGTAGCTCTATCAACTACGCCCTTCGAATTTTGAAGCCCGTGCTAGATGGTCGTGCCTCCACAGTGGAAATCAAAGAGGACGCTGATCGAGATTATGCTTACTGGGTACAAGATGCTCTCACCAAACGTGTGTGGAACGCTGGCTGTGTATCGGTAGGTAGCTTTCTGCTATCATTACGTCGAGACATAAACTTATTGAATGTTATCAGTGGTACTTGAATGATAAGAAGTGGAACTCCATGTCTTACCCGTGGACTCAAGCCCACTACTGGTGGCGCAGCCTGTTTCCCACCTGGGCTGACTGGGACATCAAGGTATATCAGTATATTATCCAAGAAAAGATATCATCGACAATACTGACTATCAACAGAGAGTCGGAGGACCAAGACGTTCACGGCCATGGTTCTTTATCGCCATCCTCCTGTTCGGTATTATGGCCGCGCAAAAACTATATCCTTTCACAGTACGACAGATTGTTCAGCATGACAATCTCCTAAGTATAGTGAAGGAGTCAGCGAGTAAGCTGGCGAGAATGGTTAAATGAGTGTAAAGAACATGTAGGCCATCGAATTTTGGGCATTACACAGCATTTTGGAGGCTGATAACATGTTGTATTTGTGCTATAGTGTTTTTGTCATTTATCTTTACATTGTGAATTCCAGATTTTATGGTCTTATATTGCTAAGCGTTTTTATCTGCCTACAATTTTGGTATTCCCTCTAGCACGACAAATAGTATACATTGATATATACTGTACTTTGTGCCAGCTCAATCGGTCATTATCAAAACCGACTTTGGCGTTTCATTTAAAACTCACTGTTGATCCCAGTGCCGGATCCAGGGCATGTTAATCGGAGATCTTGCTGTTGGCGCCGAGGCAAGTCGGATTTTGTGAGGCTTTGCATTAATCATCTATCATATGCAAATCATTCAATTAATCATCGTAACAGACGAGAAGCTGAAACCCTTTGTCCTCGTTTTTAATTCCTGATGCCTCTAATGCAACAGTGCAACGATGACATCATAAGAACATAGGAGCAGGAGCCCAGGGCACTAGTGAGCTCCCTTGTGTCAAAATTAAGCATGTGATCCTGATGTTATTCTGCATTGTCCCGTGGTTTTGCGTTTTTTCCAGCCTCTCTGCTATCTAAGAGTGCTGAACGGAACCCGCCCGAAGATTTGTCCCGGAACATTCCCACACCTGTTGATCATATATACATCTTGCGTTTTTCGCCTTTCGGGTTGGTTCGCTTCTTATGTATCGCAGCCGAAGATCACATTGTGCCCTTTCCATATCTCTTCCAGTCCGTATCCGAACAATGACCACCAGGAAAGGCTTTCTTCCTCGCGAGGGATTATACATCGACCCGATCATATCTGGCTTACGGCGGACCATCTTCCATCCTATTTTTATTTTGCCATTTCTATTCTTAGAACGCACTATTCAATTTAACGTCATCGTGCCCTATGCCAAGCTCATTCATTGCACGGCAATAGCGAGTGCCGTCTTGTGGCTCAATGGTTACTTGAACATCAAGAGCCAGAATAACTGGACAACAGATGATACTTGGAACTGGGCAAAAGAGATTGTAGTGGTGACTGGAGGCAGCGGTGGTATCGGAGCTGGGGTGTCTCAGCGTCTTGCAGCGATGGGGGCACGCGTTGTTGTGGTTGATATCGTCCCGTTGACGTACAAGGCCAGTATGTTGGTATCCTTCATGATGCATGACAGAATAGTGTTAAC
Organism: Penicillium sp. OUCMDZ-019; assembly: GCA_011750695.1. NCBI lineage: Eukaryota > Fungi > Ascomycota > Eurotiomycetes > Eurotiales > Aspergillaceae > Penicillium > Penicillium sp. OUCMDZ-019. The sequence goes on along the minus strand of WTTZ01000043.1, from coordinate 202,669 downwards.
GAAGAACGTGTTTGAAAGAGAGCTCTCTCATTACTTATTATAGATGCGATCTCAGCGACGAGACGGAAATCGCAACTCTCTGTGAGGCGATCAGATCAGAAGTCGGCGATCCAACGGTCTTAGGTCAGTCAGCAATGAAGATTCAAGCCAGGCAGAATGAAAATAAAACTGACACTCACAGTTAATAACGCTGGTCTCTCACGCGGCCAAACTGTGGCCGAGGGTACATACAGCGACAACAGGATAACATTAAAAACCAACTTATTGGCACCGTTCCTCCTCACCAAAGAGTTCCTTCCAAGCATGATTGGACGAAATCATGGGCATATCTTGAATGTTTCTTCAATGAGTGCTTACATTCCACCTGCGGGACTCGCCGATTATGCGGCTTCAAAAGCCGGGTTGATCGCGTTCCATGAGGTATTAGCTGGCTAAGAAACATAAGATGATGTTAGCAATTGGGCTTCGTAGAATGCTAACTTATTTTTCATTCCTCAGTGTATAGGCCAGGAGCTTCGATTTCGACATAATGCACCAAAAGTTCGCACGTCGCTTTTAGTTCTAAGCTTTACAAGAACACCGCTATTCAAGGGAGAGACAAACCAGTCCCGGTTCCTGATGCCTGTTTTGCATGTCGAAACTGTTGTGGATGCCATTGTGGGTGCCCTTGATAGCGGATTAAGCCGGACAATCTTCTTGCCAGGAATATTTGGTTATTTTGCGGGATTGGTAAGTAACAGCCTTCTTAAACTACTTGTTAGTAGTTATCGTTAGCCGGGTCACTGATTGAGTAATATTTTCCAGCGAGGTGCACCAGAATGGTTCCAGAACATGGTTAGAAATGCCTCCAAATCTTTAAATGTGGATTTCAAAGGTCGACAGAAGATTGATCCAATGACCGGAAGGCTGAAATAACCCCCAGGCGCAGGTAATGGATTCCAAGTCTCAGAAGAGAAATTTCTACCTAGGTAGTTCTAAGTAGTAGTTGCTTGCTCCCGTCTGAATCATACGATATATATAGTATTATTACCCAACTAAGTGTTCAAGAATAAATCCCCGAGGCGTAGATAATGAGAAGAAAATGGAAAATAAATAATACACCACGAATTTCTATAACCACACACTTAAAATATGGATCCAGTTGAGTTGTTTGCGGAACGCCCCCGGCCACAGCAGATTTTATGACGAAATGGGCTCGGGTGTCTTCCGGTTGCATGCTAACCCCGCGCTCTCTATGATATAAGGGGGAAACCCATCTGCTCAGGGCAAACCCCAGTGAAATAATCATGATCATTGCCGCCCTAATTGCACTCTTCACTTGGTTTTATTGGAGCATGACTATCATGGCCGACGTCGGATTTGACTGGATCACGGGGCGAGTCCTCGCGTGGTCTCACAATCCGCCCATCAACAAGGTCGATACGCACCATCATTTTGTGCCATCATTCTACCGAACAGGTGCGCCATGGCCCAAGCCCCGACCGCGTGTTCTTTTCTTGGATTGCTAACCTGAATCTTCTCTTTCAAGCCGTGGAAGAAGCTGGAGGTAATAATACCATTCTACTTTACTGAGCTCACCTTGCTAACGTGCTTAGGCGATCCGAGTGGCTGGCCGACGCCGCATTGGAGTCCGCTTGGGTCCGAACTGCTGATGAAACGATTGGGTGTCCGGACCGCTATTCTTTCCGCAACTGCTCCTGGTGCCTGTGTTCTTAAAGGCCAAGCATCGTATAAGCTGGCCCGTCAACTCAACGAGTATGCCGCTGATATGCGAGACAAAAGCCCCGAGAAATTCGGGTTTTTCGCGGCGCTACCGGACGTGCTTGATTCAGAGGCCGCGCTCGCGGAGCTTACCTATGCAATGGATACTCTTCACGCGGATGGCGTCACACTCTTCACCCGCTATGGAGAAAATCATACCTACCTCGGCCATCCAGATATCGAGCCCATTTGGGCGGAATTGCATCGTCGCAAGTGTGTGGTCTTTGTACACCCTACGCATCCTGTAGATACCACCAAGGTCAATGCCAAAATACCCCAGCCTCTTATTGATTACCCTCATGAGACTAGCCGTACTGCTATTGATATGATTTCAATGGGTACGCGGTCAAAGTATCCCGACTGCAAGGTGGTTCTTTCACATGCCGGGGGCACACTTCCTTTTCTGATCAGTCGTTTGGCGACGCCACTTCGCAAGGCACCCAATCTCGCTAGCTCGTTCCTTTTTGGAACTACTCATGAAAAAGTCATGGCCGACTTTAGAAGTTTCTACTATGACCTCGCCTTGTCGGCGTCTCCGCAAGTTTTCGATATTGCTCTAAAGATCATTCCGCATGATCACATCCTCTACGGGGTTAATTTGTCTATCCATTGTGCTTGGTGTACTTGATTATTATTTGAAGCTAATTGGTACATTTCTAAACAGAGTGACTTTCCTTACGCTCCCACACCGGCCTACCCAGGATTTCTAGAGGACTTTGAGGGATACGAGATGACGACCGAGTTGCGAGACATGATCAATTTTGGAAATGCCCACAAACTCATCCCAAGGCTTGCCTTGAGCAACAAGTAGCCTTTGTTGAATATTACTACCTAGCAGTTTATACAGGTATCCGTGGCGTGATTGATTGATTGATTCAACTCGCATGTAAGCCTACTTGTGGCCGGCGCAGCTATCTACAAGCTGCCATTACAAAGAAAGAGACGTGCGGAGCGCCCGAACGTATAGCGTCACATGCCCCAGCAGCTGCTATGGTAGCAGCGCGAAAACTCTGCATAGAATCCTAACACATATAAATTATCAAAATAATAAAACAGAATACATACCTCAGGGTATCCAGTGCGGAAACTAGCTGCCCGTGGGGAGCAGAATAAATGGCGAATCCACCAGATCATCTATTTTTTATGGAACCCTATTGACCTTCCATCAGCTAATGACCGATCAATGGCAGTTGCCCACCGATGTGGAAGAGGGCGCTATGATTATTCTAAGGGCATTGAGCTATCATGCATTAACCCACACCATCTAGTATGGGTAAGCCAACAAATTAGCCAGGACCACAATTTCTGTCAAGTTTCAACGATCATTGTGCAGCTTGGTGTCCACATAACCCGAAGTGCATCTGGACAGATACAAAGGGCCGATGGCTCCCCTGCCGTAGTAAAGCTCCATTGCAGCACCCGTGCGTCTGTGTGGATAGACAGTAGTAGTAGTAGTATAGTGTTTCGCGGAAGAAACCAGACGGGATGAATAAGAACCAAGCTGTATGGTAATTGTTGCGGGGCTGTATTATTGTTGTCTGTACTCCGTGCTGTCATGGATATGCGGAAATGATCAAAAATCTCTTTCTGCAGGGAACGGACTTTTCAAATAAATAAATCTGGATTCAGCTCGGGTTCTTAATCAATATTGTTACTCGCCTTCAGCTATCAGTCAAGTCTAGTTTTACCGGGTGTACCCTAGAGGGGTGAATAATACTCTCCGGGGCTGGAAATCCTTTGTGTCATGGCTGCGGCGTAAGATGAATGCTAGTAGGCTGTTGGCGGAGAATGGAGTTGCAGCTGCGATCGCCCAATATAAGCAATACCTACGCCGTACTCCGTGCTGGCGTGCTCGATCAAGATCGTGCTAATGCTCCCGAAGCGTTGGTAACCACGGAAGCACCAGCGATCGATGAAACTGAATCGCACGAACAGGGTACTAAGGTAGCGACACGTATACACGATCAAGTAGTCCCCGCGAGCGCGAGGTCGGCTCCGGGTTGGTAGTAGTAGTATCCGTCTTGAATGTAAGCCTACTTGTGGCGGGCGAAGTTATGTAATTATGTAGGAACAGGCTGTACGTTGAAATAAACGTGCGGGAGCAGCTGGCGCTAGCCGTGGCTTCATATATTAGTACGTTTTAGTGCCTTGGCACGTTTGAGTTAGTTGATTCGCTAGAATACTTTAGAAAGGTTATTCTACGCCAATGATAGATCCCTAAAGCGCCAAGGCACTAATGCATACTAAAATACACAAGTTCCCAGGGAAGGGGATAATTGGCCTAGAATAACTTTTCTAAAGTATTCTAACGAATCAACTAACTAATAGCCGCCAAGAAACTAACATGTACTAAAAGTCACAAGTCCCCAGCCAAGGGGATAGTGGCGAGCGGGTTGCTGGGTCAATATGATGTGGTCGACAAGGGGTCACTTGGGGCAGTCGAGAATGAGGCTCAGTAAATGGCTTGGGTGGGTTGGATCTGCCTACATGAATTGAGCGCGAGAAGCGGACGTTGAAGCCAGGATTAGTAAACGTCAGCCAATCCTCACCAGCGCCCGCACGAGATGGCTGCCAATGGGCGGTGAGGAACAGAGGGTAAGTGGTGGAGCAATGCACTCACAAGTACGGAGTACATATGAGGGGATCGAGGTGGTGAGCAAGGCCTCGCTTGCTGCATGCCTGAGCTGAGAGATACGTGAGTACTCTCTAGCGGATGTTTGGTTTGTTTGGTTTGTTTGCGTTGGCTGTTCTTGCAAGAACCATACAGTATGTACCGTGGCGCTCCTGTGGCTAGCCACGTTTTCTGCGCCACAAGGAATTGGCCTTGGACAGAGGCGTAGATCCACGACTCACAAGTATGTTATACCAAGTCCATAATTCGATAGCACCGGTGAGCACAACCGAGTGAAACAGTACGTGCGCGGGGTTATTCCCGGTTTCTATTCAACATTGTGCCTTACGTGACGTGATGTACATGATGAAATGATGGTAAATAGTACCTCTTCTCGGAGCGAGCCTAACACGAAAACTGATTAAATTACATCTCATGACTAGGGGGTGATCGTGGCAGTTGGATAATGGCAGAGGATCGACCTAGTGTGAAAATCTAAAATCCAGCCGTTTGTTGCCTTGATCTGTCGTGCCATTTGTGTAGTCGATCCTCTCCTTTTGATATATTATTATCAGTATTGACAAGAGAAAAAACCAAAATCAAATGTGATCATAAACACACCTGTTCCGACAATGCTGCCCATTTCTTGGCCTTCCACTTGTTCCTAGATGTGTAGTAGAACTTGGTCAGAATGAAGAGCAGGATTACCAGACAGTTGATGACAATCAGGTCCGTATTTCCACGGTGATAAAGAGGTGCGTCGCCTGCTTGGTATATGTTCGCCGATATTATGCCACCAACTTGTACCATCACTTGTGAACATCGCGTTAGTCATGGCAAAAACGGGCGTGGTGAAAAGGAAAGGGGTAATATTACTATTGTAGCCAGCTGCAGATACAGACCGTGTTCGCACTGACCCTGAGTTTTTCGAACACCATGCCCTAGAAATCAACCGTTAATAGATAAGTTAGCATAGATAGGTGCAGGCAAGGAACCTACACAAGGATGGCATGACAGTATGGATAACTCAATAAAACCGTCATCAATGCATATGTTCCCCATGGCTGTTGCAGCGCTCCAGGCCAGAAACGCAAGGCGATGATGCAAGGTAACGTCCAGATGGGCTGCAGCATGCTCACAAATGTGCGTTCGCGGACTCGCTCGCTCAGCCAGGTTATTCCAAGCAGGGTAAAAATACTAGCAACAGTCGATGGAATAGTGAGCAGGTTTGTTTGAAACTAGTTTACAGGCATTAGTCGATTTGATGCAATTTCTCCTATCATCGACTTCTTGGGCGATGTCCCGAGGATAATGCATACCGAATTAAATCCCAATTGTCGCAACGACAGGGTCAGATAATAGGAAACCGGCGATTGAGGTATGTAGGCGATGACTCCAAGTGCATATATCTAAGGTCTGTTAGAAACTCTGGGGATTTGCTGTATAGGTGGAAGTACTTGCAGGCCATAAGTCATAGTCGGTTAGCGAGCGCCAGAGCCGCTTTGGCGTGATGGCCATTCGATTGTGCATATCACCTGAGTTTCAGTGAGTTTGGACGTGCCTGTGTAGAAGACAGTTTTATAAAATACCCTTGCTTGGATCATCCCTGAGGATGCGATTGACGACAATGCTCAATTCGCGATCATCAAACCAACCATTTGGCCGAAACCATGTCTTGGTCTGTACGGCCGAAGCAGGCATCAGGAAAAATGCAGATATTCCGACCGCCAAGGTTATTATTCCTTCGATGAGAAACAGATATCTGTAAATAAAACAATCAGTGGATCTCAAGATATGTGAAAGGGTAGGAATGGCTTTACCTCCAGCCTGCGATGCCATGAACGCCGTCAAGATGAAAGATTGCGAAGGCTAACAGGGAAGTGACAATGCCAGTGATACTCAATGATGTCCAGAAGAAGCTGGGTGGTGTTGTTAGCATATGTGCTTCCACGTGGGAATGGACTCGCATTACCTCAAGCGAATTGGAAGCTCGTGACCTGTATAGAAGTACGATAGCCACAGCACCAAATCAGGTATGAATCCACCCTACGCACTTTTGTGGTTAGGTCACTAATTCAACACGCTGTATATTGATATAGTACACTGCACCTCCAGTACTCCTAGCAATGCTCGTGTTGCATAAAATGACTTCTTTCCACTCAATGCAGCCTGGCTTATGGCAACAACAGACCATAGTGCCATCTGGGTCGGTATCCACCTGTCCGGGCCTACTTTTTTAGAGACGAGCTGCGAAGGCATCTCAGCCAACAAAAAGGAGACGAGGAATATGGTGTTCCCTGGTACTTAGTAAGCAGCTTTTTTTGCTTGGTAGGGATACTGGAGTGGAGCATTTACCGTAATTATAATCTGAAACAAGAATCTATGGTTAGCCATGTGTTTCTGGAATGCTGCATTCATTACACACCATTTGTTGTCAGATCGAGGTCCTCTAGCATATTGCCTGACACGGCCTGTTTGAGATTTGCTCTATCGACCTGCAGAGCAAAGAACATGATGCACTATATAATCAAATGAGCATTTTCCACATACACAGGGAGGAATACATAGGTCATACCGCCCACAAGCAAACATGCCAGTCTAATTTTCGTACCAACCTGCGTTCTTCTGCGCGTGTCCACTCAAGCTTTGGATCTAGGACATGACGACACTCGTATTTTGCCTCGTCATATAGCGTCGTATAATATGCAAAGAGTTTTGGATCTGAAAAGATATTGTGAGACGTGTTCGAGCTGGTCTCGTCGTCTGATGTCTCTGGACCAACTAATGCCCGAGCACCTTTGGCCTCGTTCTGCGGCGTTTCTACGAGCATCGTTTCCACTGTCATTTTCGTTCTCAGACTTGTTGTTGGATACTGCTACACTCGCGGGAACTGCGGAAATTGTTTATCTATATAGTTATCCCTTGATACCTAGGTAGTTTTGCATCCGTTATCTTTCATTAAAGGTGGTATTGGTCAAGTCAATGGCGTGATTTATGGGCAGTTGCTCTTGGCAGTCTAGATATGCATGTTGTAGTTTTATGATCTCTCTTATCATTTACAGCTTTAAACATAACTCTGAAGAAGGAAAGAAGCCAAACCCGTCGAAGAGACATAAGTTGGATCTAGATAACAAGCCGCTGTATCTTACATACATACTCGTGCGGGGTTGATAATCACGTCCGAGCCAAGGACATTGACGTGCTATGCAACCACCAATCCAGTTGAACATCTGATAGATTATTCGTATTCGGCGCATGATGGTGATGTTGCGCTCTGGAAGCACCTAATGCATGGCCAACCACATCGGCCAACTGCAAGACATCACACCTCGGAGCGATGATGCCTTTCTGTGTTTACCTGCGTTGAATTGGTGTACGCCATTCTGTCGCGCGAGCATGCAATTATGGCACTCGGAGCGCGGTTCCAAGGTCCGTGGAGCATAGTCTCATAAATCACAGGATATGCCTCCTTCGAGAGGGATGCCCCTTGATAAACCCACGTCTTTGTCTCGACACAAGCACAGAGCTAGAATATTTCTTTGATGCAAGATGGCACCTTCGGTAGCAGAGGTTCCAGAGAATCAGGTGGTTGTGCCTGTAAAGGGCTCGCACGAGAACAATGAGACGAAGCCCAAGGTGAGGAGAATAATCGACGAAGAAAAGAATAGCACTGCCAGTGTGAGTGTTTCTGCTCTTTCGCGGCAGACTGGTCGATTAACATCCAAGTTCTCTACGTAGTACCCGCACTACCTTCCAACCTGGGACCACGGCGAAAAGCATCCTCCTCTGAAGCCGTTCGACCACGTCGATCATGGCAAGGGAGCCGATCCGACATTCAAGGACTTGCTGCCAGAGGGGTCTGTAATCGAGAAACTTACTCCCACCATCGGGTCAGAGGTCCGAGGCGTCCAGCTGAGCAAGCTCTCTGATGCTGGAAAGGACCAGCTAGCTTTGCTCGTTGCACAACGCAAGGTGGTCGCCTTCCGTGACCAGGACTTCGCTGATCTTCCCATCAAGGACGCTCTGGATATTGGTGGCTATTTCGGGCGTCACCACATTCATCCTACTAGCGGTGCCCCTGAGGGATACCCCGAAGTCCATGTCGTTTATCGTAATGGATCCGATGGTGAAGTCGAGGCTTTCTTCGCCAACCGTAACAGCAGTGTCCAATGGCATTCGGATGTTTCATACGAGCAGCAGCCGCCTGGCACGACCTTTTTGTATATCCTCGATTCACCCGAAGTTGGCGGTGATACTGCTTTTACAAATCAAGTCGAAGCATACAACCGTCTATCCCCGGCGATTAAGGAGAGACTTCACGGGCTTAAAGCCGTGCACTCGGGTTTCGAACAAGCCGAATTTAGCAAAGGCCGTGGTGGTGTTATTCGACGAGAGCCGGTTTCAAACGAGCATCCTCTTGTGCGAACTCACCCAGCGACCGGAGAGAAGGCTCTTTATGTCAATAGTGGATGTAAGTCTGGCTTCGGTGTTGTATACTATACTCTTGCAGCTAGCTAACAGTTCAAAATAGTTACCCGAAGCATAGTTGGGCTGAAAAAAGAGGAAAGCGAGGCTCTCTTAGCTTTCTTGTTGAATCACATCAGCCGTGGTATCGACTACCAGGCTCGTGTTCGATGGGCACCCAAGACTGTCGTTGTTTGGGATGTAGGTTGAAAGCCTCGTATGTGGTCTGATCATTTTAGCACTGACTTAAATTGGCAGAACCGTGTCACTGTTCACTCCGCTATCTTCGATTGGACTACTGGCGAGCGTCGCCATCTAGCACGGATTACACCGCAGGCTGAAAGGCCATATGAAACTCCATACGAGGCATGAGGGTGCAAGCTGTTATCATTGTATCGTATTGCAAGAGTATACGTAACGAGGAACTACGTTCCTACGCTTGCTTAACTGACATAAAGTGCGAATGGACCGTATTCTGGCAAGTATTTGGGCGTACAATCCATTTCTCTTGTGCCCTATGCTCATTCGGCCGAACCAATAGCTCTGATGAATGCTTCTAATAATATAAGTAGTAAGAATTCTTTCTAAGTACGTTCAAATCGGACAAGCCCAATAATATTGCTTCTCATAGGTAGAAGCTATAATGGCTTGACCCAGAAAAGGTGCTTCACGTAGCAGCGGTGTGCCCAGCTCATGCCTAGGTTCCCCCTTTGCCTGGATGGTACGTATATCCAGGTCGAGAGCTTTACTCATGTAGAGATAATACCGGCCCAGTCCGGGTCTGTCTCTGTGTCTGTCAAAGTGCTACAGCATGCTACAAGATCGCGCTAGGATTTATGGTGATTTAATTGGAACGAGGAAGCCATCGATAAATAGTAAGGCTAATCATCGATAGAACGGGACTAACTACTGGATGAAAAAATCAGATCAAACAACGACAGCCCAGCTCATGCCCTCTTCCTTCCCCTACGGCTCAGCGTCGCGAAAAGCCTCGATTGGTTCCAAGCCTTGCCTGCGAAAAATATAAATTATGGTTGGCGGACCTGGTGTGGTGCTGGCTGAAGCCCAAGTTCACCAATGGCGCGGCAAAGGGCGACTGATTGACCATGCTTTTCAAAGAGTTGAATTATCTCTTGAATCCTTTGGTGTAGCTCTGTAGGTGGCTATTACTGTTAGCTTGCTTTACATTAAAATCATAATAATCAAGACATACCTGAACACATGGTCTTCGATACTTTTTGCATAGGTAACATTTGTGGTTAATTGTGCCACGCCTTACGTGCAAGCTAACGTGAGCGCCGTGGGGCATTTTCATTTTACCATACACACCAGAGCATGAGAAATGTCTCTTCGAGTTCATGATGAAGAAAGGTTTGGGCCCGCTGCAAGAGGATGCCGTGGCCACGGCTATATAAGGAGGGTGTTCTGACCATGTTTCTGTATCAGGCTTGATCAGCTATATGTAGGTGCCTATTACCTTGTTAAAAATGTTCAATATCAATTAGGAGTCTGAAACTGATGAATAGTGACTGGTCATAAAATGCAACACGCGGAAAATACTAACTACTTCTAATTATAGGGCCGTGTATGTCCCGCAAAACGCAATACGATAAAAATAATAGATAGTCAAACCCAAAACGAGACTATGCCCTCCCTTTTCCCTTGTTTCTGTCGAGGTCGGTGTTACCATATGACATGGACAGCAATGACGGGAATTCCTCGTCTTGCTGGGCGCTACTAGCCTGCTCACGACTCTGCTCCTCGGCGAGACTTAGCTGGATGGCAAACTCCAAATCATCGATCTCCTGTTGATTGCTGCTCTCGGGCTCTGGAGGGGAACTGGAAGGTCGACGGCGATCGAATTTTGCTCCCTTTCCATACCTGATTGGAATTGAACTGCTGGGAGGTTGCTGGTCAGACCAGCTTGGAGTCTCGTCAAGCAAACTCAAGCGTATTGCTTCTGCGATATCGGGAGCGAGCTCTTCTTCAACAGTCTCGAGAGCCGGTGACGATGATGACGAAAACTCGCGCGGTGGAAAAGAGCTGTTTTGAGCAGCAATCGTGTCGCTAGATACACTGCTGGCTATGGTACTGCTCTCTGCATCTTTAGATTTCGTAGCGTCGCTGTTCCAGCTCTCTGTGCTAAGCAGCTGAGCATAAGCAAGGAGTTCCTCTTCGGTTGCGTCGGGTCCTAGCAAGTCTGTTCCAAATCGGTGGCTAAAATGCTCCCTTCGTCTCTGATCCTCCACAAACTGTCGCTTCATCTCTTCGTGTTCGTCTTCAATGAAATCTTTCAAAGCATTCCGACCGGTACTGCTGAAGCGCTGGCCCTCCGCCGACGCGTTGCTGCCTCGATGAGATCGCCGCAGACGACGTTTATTGATCTTGTACTCGTCAGCAGCGAATGAGCTGTACGACCAATATCGCAAATGTGTCCCAAGAGAAACAACACCTCGCAGAACTGTGGGATCTGGATCCAGACAGATTGCACCTGCTGCGAAGTAATTGTTACCAACTCCTAGGATGGATGCTTCTGCCTGAACTAGACGACGGCGGGCACGGGACGAGAATCTAGAGTGTAAGGTGCGAATTGGCCGTGTTGTTGAAGCCAACGGGTCCCAAGCTTGAACTAATCCGTCATTTCCACCATGCACAAGATACAAAGATGTCAAAGCAAGACATGACACTTGAGGCGATTCCGTATGAATTATTCGGACTGGTGAAACAGTATTCACCAATCCAATAGTGCGGCTAGTCGGTGCCCTCATGTTCCAAACATAAACAGAGCCAGTATCCGTACCCACGGCTAAGAGACGGGATCGTTGGCCAGGTACTCCAGATTCCGAAAGCGGTGTATCCATATGTGGCAATGGTGAAGAAAGGGGTGACGACATGGTGGAGTTACTTGATATTCCAAGAAGAGGGTCCTCGGTCACGGTTAGAAGGGCTAGTGTGGACATGTCGATTGCAGCTGCAGTGAGTTGAAGCGATTTAGAACCACCGAAGACGAAATCGGTTGCTCTCCATTCGGTATTGGCAGTGGTTGAGATGCTATGGTCGGCATGGCTTGAAGCTCTAGATCGAGGCAGACTGGCAGACGTAGGTGTCTGGGGTGTGCTTGGTCCACCAAACAAGGAAGTCGGTGGCTTCGGACTCGATAATTTTGAAGGCATCTCTTGCTCGGCTGAAACCCTCTGTCGGACATAGCGGCGAATCGAAGCACGCTGGCTTTGGTCGAACCCGCAGTTGACAATGAAAATATTTTCGCCAGCTCCATTCAAATCGTCACCAGCAAAATCGACTTTGAGCTGTCTTCGCATGTCCCAGCCTTCGCATACTTTACGGAAGTGCCTGGGTTTAAACGCAAGGAATTTCTCGATCTCTTTGGTTTCTGCCGCAATCTGGCCATCGCTCAGGCCCATGGAATCAGTAGAAGAGCGTGGACTATAACTACCATCGACCAACTCTCTATTAAACGGGTCTGGTCTAGCAACACGACGAGTGGCTTCAACAAGCTCCCAACGTACGCTGCGACCGGCCTTCCAAGCCAGCCTTTCTTGCGTTTCAAGCGAAGCTTTTGGATGGACCTCGGGGACAGTTGGAAGCTCGGTCAAATAATACACTTCGCCTAATGCATTCAAAGCCGTAGCCCAAATACGGCGAGTAGAATATCGACTTGCCGAGAAATTCTCATCTACAGCGATGGAAATAATTGGCACGCCCGGACTGAGTACCCATTTTGCTGTTACTTGACCACGATCAAACCGGTGGTCATGCACGGGACTCGTTCCAAGAGAGTATGCCGTCAAGATACCCGAAGACGAACCAGACAGAATACCAATCATGCTGTTTGTCATCTTCGAAACGTTGGGAGATTTGGCAATCCATACCGAACTAATGCCAGTCGTGATCATGTTAAGGGCAGGAATTCCGACTGCAGGTTCTGAATCGAGTTCGGAATAACTGAGAAAGCGGCCTCGTTGCTCGCCAGATGATAGGAAGTAGCTCCGGCCTTGAGGGCAACCTTCACCATAAATCATGCCATAAGGCTGACTTACATCCATAGAATTCGGGAGTCCAACCAAGTCCCCAGCGCCCAAGCCATACTCGGCTTCACCTGAGTACAAATCTGCAAAGTGCTGGAAAAGTTGATGAGCAGTGAGACCCCATGGACCAGTCTTAGCGACGGAAGGGTCGCTCGTTGAAGCAGCACCCTGCTCTGCCGCTCCGTGGATGAGAAGAGGCGATTTCTTGGCATTGTTAGGAGTGAACAATGCATCGATATGACTGACAGGGTAGAGAAGCTGGGATGTGTAAGTCGCAAGAGCCGAGCCAGCTTGAATCCCACCGGCACGAGCGTTATGCCTGCCAGGTGAGGAAGGCGTTGACGGTTTTCCCCTGGCAAGAGAACGCAAAAGTCGTGTTCGAAGAATATATTCACTGCGCCATGAGGCCAGCGCCGTTAGTCTAGTAAAAAAGCGCTTGTCCGATACCCAGCCGTCAGAGGAAATGTCTTCGTCAATGCTGCAGGGACCCGGGAAGTAGCGCGCGAACGCGATTCTCCAGGCATGCGGGGTTGTCACTAGCGTATAGAATCGACGGGATACGAGGGTGATGGCTGTCAAGGCAGCTGGTGGTAGGTGAGAGAGGATATGGGTAAGAACCTCTGAGCAAAACTCATTAGTAATGGAAACAAGTATTTCTGGATTTCATGGACGCGAGCGTACCGTTTGGAAGATCCGAGAGAGATCGACGCGGGTTAGCTCGCAAGACATAGAACTTCGACTGGTATTGTGCCGGCGAGGACTGAAAGACATCTTCATGTGAGCTATCGCTGTGGAACGCGTAGCGGGCAGACGATGGCGATGATGCAAGCAGTGCATCGTTGTCGGCGGCACTGTTCAGTCGTCGCAGTAGCGGCTCGTCGATGCCGCGCGCTCCTGCTGACGGCGAGCCGCTCGACGCGTCGTTGAGGTGTCGGTCTTCGACATCTTCGCGAGGAAGAGTGTCGAAGACCGGTTCATCACAACGATGGTCATTGCCATGCTGGGAAGAAGTTGGAGAAGGGGCGGGACTGGCGTTTGTAAAAGGAGTTTGCGAGACGGCAGTAGGCTCTGGAAGCATAAACGGTTCGGTTTGAAGGTTCAGCAAAGGAGGTGCGACTGACCAGAAAAGTGCTGGATCAGTCGATCGATGGCTGGAGAGCTATGCGCGTGGGAGTGGAAGGGTTGTCTAAAGGCTTCAGCGATACCTGAGGGATGAGGTGGAAAGAGTGATGGTGGGATGAAGAAAGGCTGGCGAGCGAAGAAGATGCCTAGAGCCAGCGCTGACTAACCCGCGGGTGTTGTCGGACGTTTTCGCCTCCAACGATGCTGGGATGGACAGCAACAATTTCAACTGGGCAAAAACTATGGTCATAATATTTTACCATTCGAATCCGATCTTCTCCCTGCGATTTGCAGTTTTATAGTTATTGAGCTTCTCGGGGGCAGTTCGAGATAGGTAACAAATTAATTAATATTTACGAAAGTCTATATACGACCGTTTCAACAGCGACGTAGATTTAGACCTCCATCACGCTTGCCAGAGAACGCCAGAAATCACAACGCTGTTTCTGATCCCGAGGGATATATTCGATCCTGGTTGCATTCAGCTCAAGTTTCAGCCTTTCTCCCTCGCCCCATGTCTCCCACCTCGGGGCCTTCTGGTTCTTCCGCGTATTTTGATCCAGTGCCATTGCAAAGCTAGTCCAGTAGTCAATCATTATAGGAACTATGGGTGCGTTCAAATTACCAGGCGCATACATCTGGATCATTTGTTGCCGCATTTCCATAGCCAAACACAGCAGTGGTCTCGAAGAGATGGGCTACTCCGGTGTCCTGTCCAAAATTCACGGGATATATATCATTATACCGGTAGTTCCACACTTTCCGAGGCGAAAGGTAGGTAGCCATCGAGGCAGCCATGTTGTTTCTCAACCCATATGCCGCAGATACATAAGGAAATTATGCAGCAGTTCTACAACCGGTGGTATCAGCGGATATACATCGTTAATCAACTGCAGTTCGGTTTCATTCAGCTTTGGGTAGTTAAATTGGATGGAGCTGGAAACTTCCGCTTGAATTGAGGCATTGAAGGATGCCGAGTGATAGAAAAATCCACGCCATGGTGATCTGCTTTGATTTCCTGTGTATGATGAATTGGACAAGGGCGGTGGACAGTCAGGGAGAATGACGTCGTCCTGAATAGTCCGCTTGAATTGCTTCATGTAGCAGGCAACGCAGGCTCTTTAGCGTCTGTAAACAATTGTGTTTTGTATTTCCTGTTCCCTTTCATGCCGTAGATTGGCAAGTTCTTCGATGAGATCCTTTGGCTCTGTTTGCATTATTTTGTCTTGTTTGTTTGTCCCATGGGTCTCCGCACTATTCTGTATCCGCACTAGCGCCTCAAGCTCCCGGTTCCTAACCAAATATGGTTAGCGCCATTCTGCACCACGAACGGAAAGACCGACCTGCAAATGCCAAAGACTCCAGAGACAGACAGAGCACACAGCAAGTCACGCAGGAAGAGAAGAAACAAAGTCATTTGCTGAAGGCTCCCTGGTATGTAGTATTTTATCAGAACCGGACTTTTGATGTGCTTGCTGGATTTCACAGGGATTCAGGAGGCAGCTCTCCAGGCAGCAACCGCGTCCCTGGCGGCGACCAACGTCAACTAAGAGGAGACCACCTCGCGGCTTCTCTATCATATTTCCAGAGAGGAGCTATTTCGACGAAATGCCACCCCTAGGAGGTAAGCTATTATGTGGCTACTTGGAGAAAAATAGAGAAGAACGCACATGCTAAGTAGCAATAGACGCCGACACGATTCGCATTCTTGTCTCAACGGATAACCATGTCGGTTACAATGAGCGCGATCCTGTTCGTGGCGATGACAGCTGGAAGAGCTTCCATGAAATCATGTGTCTTGCCAAAGAACGCGACGTTGACATGGTCCTTCTCGCCGGAGACCTCTTCCATGAGAATAAACCATCGAGAAAGTCTATGTATCAGGTTATGCGCTCGTTGCGCATGAACTGTCTCGGTGACAAACCTTGCGAACTGGAGCTGCTTAGTGATGCTAGTGAGAACTTCCAAGGGGCTTTTAACCATGTGAACTACGAGGATCTTGATATTAACATTGCTATTCCCGTTTTCTCCATCCATGGGAATCACGATGATCCATCGGGTGAAGGGCACCTGGCAGCGTTGGATATTCTACAGGTTTCGGGGCTGTTAAACTACTATGGGCGAACGCCAGAGTCGGATAATATCCAGGTCAAGCCTGTGCTA
This sequence comes from Penicillium sp. OUCMDZ-019, assembly GCA_011750695.1. NCBI lineage: Eukaryota > Fungi > Ascomycota > Eurotiomycetes > Eurotiales > Aspergillaceae > Penicillium > Penicillium sp. OUCMDZ-019. The sequence goes on along the minus strand of WTTZ01000043.1, from coordinate 186,502 downwards.
CTCCAAAAGGGCCGCACGAAACTCGCTCTGTATGGCCTAAGTAACGTGCGAGATGAACGTCTCTTTCGAACTTTCCGTGATGGCAAAGTGAAATTTTTTCAGCCTTCCGTCCAGAAGGAGGACTGGTTCAATCTGATCTGTGTCCATCAAAATCATCATGCACATACAGAGACAGGATACTTACCAGAGACTTTCCTACCCGAGTTTCTCGACCTGGTCATCTGGGGTCATGAACACGAATGCCTTATTGATCCAAGGCAGAATGCTGAGACGAAATTTCATGTAATGCAACCTGGGTCCTCTGTGGCTACATCATTAGTGCCAGGCGAAGCTGTCACCAAACAAGTGGCGATTGTGTCCATCACTGGGCGAGAGTTTGAGAGTGAACCGATATCCCTGAAAACGGTGCGCCCATTCGTCATGAAGGAAATTGTGTTGTCCGAAGACAAAACGGCGAAGAAGTTGGCGCGAAAAGAGAACAACCGCACTGAAGTCACCCGCTTGCTGATGACTTATGTTGAAGACCTCATCCAGGAAGCGAAAGGGCAATGGCTCGAAGCACACCAAGATGACCTTGGAGACGAGGAAGAGCCCGAGATCCCTCTTCCTCTTGTTCGTCTTCGCGTGGAAACGTCGACTCCTGAAGGTGGCAGTTTTGACTGCGAAAACCCACAGCGATTCTCCAATCGTTTTATAGGCAGGGTAGCGAACGTGAACGATGTTGTACAATTCCACCGAAAGAAGAAGGCCACTACCAGCCGCAAAGCTGATGACCTGGCCACTGAAACAGCCATGTCACATTTATCGTCCCTTGACACGGTCAAGGTTGAGCAACTAGTACGCGAACTTCTTACTGCGCAGTCGCTGACTATACTTCCCCAAAATCTCTTTGGTGATGCTGTGTCTCAGTTTGTTGACAAAGACGACAAGCATGCCATGGAAATGTTTGTGAACGAGTCGCTCGATAGCCAAATCAAGCACCTCATGGCACTAGAGCGCGATGCAGAGCTCGAAGACGATGATGAGGTACATCAATCGTTACGGAATGCTATGGAGAAGTATCGCGGCCAAATGGAGGAGCTGTTTTCCAGAGGCACGGTCAGAAGGACTCGAGGGCAAAAGCGATTCAAACCAAAACCAGATGGCTGGGACTCGGAGTTCGATGGGCCTTGGGAGGACCAGCCCGGGGCGTTGATACATTCCGATAATGAGGGTGGCGATCCAAATGAAGAGAACCTCGCAGAAGATGGCACGGAAAGGGGTACAACGTCAAGTCGAGGCAGAGGAAGAGGACGGGGTGGACGTGGCGCAGCCAGCGGCACTACTCGCAAATCTGCTACCACCACCACCACTACTAGCGCCAAAAAGGCTACTACATCGCGAGGGGGTAGGGGCAAAAAGGCAGTGATTGACGACGAAGATGAAGATGAAGACGTAATTATGGTTAATGACTCGGCGGAGGAGCGCGAAGCAGTCGCATCGGACGACGATGACTCCCAGGCACTATTTGTCCAGCAACAGCGAGGCAACAGGACCACGCGCGGTACCGCAACAGCAAGTGCGACGACGGGATCGAGAAATCGCGCAAAGAAAGATGCGTCTCCTGCCCCGTCGTCGGTGACGGCAGCAGCGTCGTCGACTAAACGCAGCGGTCGCGGTGGAGCCAAATCTACCCAGCAGACGACGCTCAACTTCGGCTCGCAGGGCAGTTCAACTGGTGTAGCACGGCGTAATGCCGCCCGGTCAGCGAGAGCAGGCTTCACGGAATTGAGTGATATCGAGGATGACGACGATGACGATGCCTTTGAGCCAGCAGCCGCTATTAGCACCCGAAGACGGCGATAGGGAGAATCCGCAGAGCATTTTTAATCTACAATCGGCATGTACGGAGTGTGCGATACTGTCTAAGAAAGCCATCCTGTGTCGAGGGATAAAAAAAATGCGTGTATCAAGGAGCGCCTACATGCAAGGCAAGATCCGGTCTTCATTGTAGAATCAGTGTAGACACGTACTAGACAGGCTACTCTTGTTTGTTTCACTTCCAGCAATAATGACAACGAATGGCAAATACTAAATAGTAGTCTCCGTATGGGTCGCGGCTCGTTAGTAGTTCGTCCGAGACTCCGAGCCAACCCCTCCCCCGGCCGCTGATTGGCCGAGGGGGCTGAAACACAAATGGCCTGTCTCGGCCAATCAGGAGCCGGGCAGCGTACTGTAACTGTAGTATGTAATTTCTTACCTTGCAGGCGGATGACAGAATATGTAGCACATACCTTGAGATTTAAGTGTTTCAGGCCGAACAGCGACGTTGGAAAAAGGACTGCAGGGCGGGCGTCATCAAGAATGCACCTCTTCCCCACCCAAGTCCAACATCCAAGCACGACTCCATACGGCAGTGTGTTACTGGGTAGGTACTCCGTACTATGTAGGTACAAGTCTACAAGAAGAACCGTGCTAAATAGTAACTAGTAAACGCTAAACAGGAAATACGACGCGCTAGCAGCTCCTGGTTTAGCTTGGCCCGCCGTTCCGTGCCTGAGGCTGACAGGCTGTGTGGCGGCGGAGGCTCCTTCCTAACTAAAGCCGTCATCCATCCACCCTCCTTCCTCACTTGTTTCACCTCCTTCCACCTGCCTCGGACCCTCGGTCGCTCTTTCTCTTCTCCTGGCAGTCGCTCGTTCGCCATCCCTTCGCTTCTTCTTTTTCTTCTTCCTCGCGACACAGACTGTGCTCTGCTCTCGCTGCCACTCTTTCTTTCGACCGACTACCTAGGTACATGCGCATTTGGTTAGCGACTTATATCCGATAGATCACGATGATTGCAGTATGTACTGCGTTGCCATGGTTCATGCGTTTTGCACAGCTCTAACAAGGCCCAAATCACCCAGTCTTACGCAAAACTCTTCGCCGCCGTGTGTGGCCTGGCTTCGACCGCCGCCGCCGTCAACCCGCTCGTGGTCGACGGGAAGGACTTCGTCGACAGCGTCACCGGAGCGCGCTTCCAGTTGATTGGTGTCGAGTAAGTGTGCTGGCCGTACATCAGATCCCATGTGCTGACGACTGTCACAGCTACCAACCTGGCGGTTCGTCTGGCTTCAATGGCACCAGCGACCCTCTCAGCGACCCGGCCTCTTGCTTGCGTGACGCCGCCATTATGCAGTACCTCGGTGTATGCCTAACCCTAATGCATCGCTAGATCGTGCCTGCTGCTAACTCGTGTTGCAGATCAACAGTATTCGCGTATACAACTTGGCTCCTTCGGCTAATCACGATGAATGCGCTTCCATCTTCAATGCGGCCGGTATCTACTTGATTTTGGACGTCAACTCTCCCCTCGAGAATGGCTCCCTCAACCGCGCCGCTCCCTGGGAATCATACAATAGCATCTACATGGAGCAAGTCTTCGGTGTCATCGAGTCGTTCAAGAACTTCCCCAACGTTGCTGGTTTCTTCTCCGGCAACGAAGTGATCAACCAGGATAGTACCGAAGATGCCCCCAACTACATCCGGGTACGTCTTGTCCCTGTTCAAATTGGAGAATGCTTGCCGCTAACTAATGCCGCAACCAGGCTGTTCAACGTGATATGAATGACTACATCAGCAAGAACTCCAACCGTACTATCCCCGTCGGTTACTCCGCTGCCGATGTCCGTCCAATGCTGGTTGACACTGCTTATTACTTGTCTTGCAACCTCACCAACGCAACTGACTCCCGTTCTGCCTTCTTTGGTCTCAACTCGTACTCGTGGTGCGGTGACGCCACCTACGAATCTAGTACCTACGACGTTCTTACAGATGACTTCAAAAACGTTTCGATCCCCGTCTTCTTCTCGGAGACTGGCTGCAATGCCGTTAAGCCGCGAACCTTCACCGAGATGGAATCTATCTACTCAACTAACATGACTGATGCTATTTCCGGCGCTCTCGTCTACGAATGGACCCAGGAGGCGAACGATTACGGACTCGTCTCGATCAACGACAACGGAACTATTACTCTTCTTACCGATTTCGAAAACCTGAAGGCCCAATACGACAAGATTGATTTCAGTGCTATTACTGCATCAAACTCGACCCAAAACTCCATCGAAGCTCCCATCTGTAACCCTGACTCTATTACTTCCAATATTACCACGGACTGGGATGTCCCGGCTCGTGTTGCTGGAATCGATCAGATGATCACCGACGGTTACACAACAAATGTTTCCGTCGGCGCGTTGGTTTCTGTTTCGTCGACGAACCTTACTCACACTATTTACGATCCTTCGGGCAACATTATCACTGGTATCATGCTGAACGTCCTCGCCAATGGCACCGTTAACACACCCGGCGGCAACGCTACTACCACTACAGTGTCATCTTCCGGCTCTTCCGGCTCTTCCAGCTCTTCCAGCTCTTCCAGTTCTTCTGGCACCGGCAGCTCTACTAGCAGCTCTGCTTCTTCTTCCACAACCACCGGTGCTGCTATCTCACACCGCGCTGGTGCCATTTCGGGTCTCGGTGCCTTGATTGCTACGGCATTTTTGGCTCTCTAATTTTACTGGGCCATTTTGCCTCGTTCTTTTCTTTTTCCTTTTACGTGAAACCATAGAGTCTTGTGGTACTCGCCATGGATCGGGGTTATTCCTGTATATGTTTCAACTCTCGGCGGCTAAAATTGCATGTATGGCTTAGTCCTAGAGAATGCCTGTTGGCGTACATTATTTTGCTTGCAGTTTATTCCATTGTTTCCGTTCTTTTGGACGCATGTGTTTCGTCAGTCCGCGATCTCCAATGATGCTTTGAATGCGATTGTGTTATGATTCTGAATATTCCAAGACGTATCCGGAAATTAATTCTTAGCTATAAGGAACAAACGGGTTGGGATAAGGAGGAATCTTGTGTCCATTCTATGCGTCTTTTTATATAATACTTGGTAGAGATGAGATAACACCGCAAAGACAAATATGCCAAGTAGAAGTTACTTTTAAGCCATAAAGGTGACAACGGTAGTCATTCGTTCATTATTCATCGTCATCGTGCGTGTTTTCGATCAGACTAGAGGAGGTTTGCCCTCGTCAGTAATCAGCTTAGCATCTTTTGAATTCAGCCACCACTGTTTTAAAGCATCGGTCGCCTCCTTTTGTATCCGCGCTACCAGCACCGGATCTTCAGTCCTATTTTCTGCAAATTTCCTGAACGCCTCGAGGACTTGTTCGTGTTTCTGCGGCCCGCGATCAGGGACAACCTCTTCTCCCTTCTCAACGTCGGTCTGATACGCATTAATGCTTGCCAACAAAACCTGCATGTCCCTAAATATCTGATCAGGCGGCATGCGCTTCAGCTCAACCCAGTCCAAGGCACTCAATCGGTATTTTGCTTCCACCTCAATCGTCGCTCGGATCACGCCTGCTGTCCGGAATTGGTTGTTTTCCACCAAAAATTTCCGATCGAATGCCTTTGCCTCCCCTTGTAGAATGCGTGTGATGCGGGTCGCTGCAATTTCGGCTAGGGAGGCGTAGAACAATAGTCCTAGAAAGGCCAACTGCATGTATCCGAGCATATTAACCATGCACGCCACGGAGCAAATAGCGGAAAGCGTGCCTGTAATGGTCCAAAACCAATGGAGCGAACTGTGTTTCAACGAACGGTCAAATTCCCAGGTGCTTCGCGCCCAGGCTTCCATGGTGTCCTGACGGCCCTTGAACACGACAGTGCCGCCGGCGGGTCGCTGGTAGATAGCGAAGCGCGGTGTCTCGTCGATTTTGATCTTGATCTTCTGTTGGGTGACGAGCGATGTCGTCGAGACAGCGAGACCGGCCAGCCAATGTGTGCCGTAGAAAAAGAACAAAGTGAGCGCCCACAGATCCGCACTGAGAAGACCAAGCACGATGCCAGCTACGATGATCAGACCGTTGATGAGGGAGATGAGATTGAGCGCGGAACATCCCAGCCACCTGGTCATATTGGAGGGACCATCTAGTGCTTGCTTTTTGCTGTTGTCGTCGTCCATGCAAACAATCATGAAGTCATTGGCTGGTTTGGAGGACGATTTGAAGGCAATCACATCGCCCAGCCACATGTTGCTAAAGTCCAGCGGGAACTCCTTGAACACCATGTTAGACACCACAGGCAAGTTCTGCGTGTCCTGGGTGCACAATGTTATGGCAGGGTGAATGGACTGGAACGTTGCGGTCAGATGCTCAACCAGCACTTTCACGGGGATCAGGGTCGCGCCCATCATCATGGTATGCGGCCATATGAAGACGCGACGATCATACTGCGTGTACAGTCTGGCAGCACTCAAGCTGGCGCGTGGATTGTGCAGCACGGCCGCAACGCCCAGGGGATCGAAGGTGACTTGGGTTGAGTTGTTGAGGGTCGCTTCTGGGCCATGTTGGGCCAGCGGAAGCTCGGCCCGCGCCGCAACCACGTTGAGGCTGAGAGCGAGCCATCCCAGCGTTGGTTGGAACGGCATCTTGACTCCAGTCGGAGACTACGTCCTGGGTATGGTCTCATGGCATGCTCGCTGTTGGGTGGATCGCTGCGGCTGAGCTGTAGACAGCGCACGGTCCAGACTGGGCCAGGGCAATTAAGCATTAGGTGCTTACCAGAATTGTACTAGCTGCGATCAGAATCTCTGTCCACCCCGTGCTCGATGCTGATTTATTTCTGCAGAGTACGCATGCTCCAATGTCCATTCACTGGAAGGCCAGGGCCGACCAGTCGAGTACGCTTTGGCGGCTTGACGGATGTACTGTATACACGAAGTGAAGATGTCAGCAACGAACAAAAGGCGATGGCTATTCCAGGCGAACAAGTTCTAATCTCGCTTTGTTGAGCGGCCAGCAGCTCTCAGCACAGCCATACCTACAGACCAGAGAGTGTTGCCGGAAAAGACCTTTTGAAGCCTCTACAAGATAAGGGCAATTCTGACGCTTGGAAACGAATCCATCTCTCTCCGCCATTGGCTCTGCTCGCTTTCTCTCTGAAAGCACGCCAAGTAATCAACGCTATGCATCGACAGGCTATCCTCGGGACACGAAAGCAAAAGTGATACATGCCTGTAATTTATGGCTGTAATACGCATACGGAACGATACGGCGCGGGGGTCGTTAACGAGCCCCGCAACTGTTGTGGGTCTTTCCGCTTCTGGAAGCTCCAAGTGGATCTTTGAGCCCTGATTGGAGACGGCCACCGGCCGGGCCCACTTGACGTAACAGGCTGTACAGAAGGTTATCATACTCACGTTCTTTCCCTGGCGCATAAAAGGTCTGCCACTTCCCCCTCTTTCTCTCTCTCCTCACTGACTCTCGCATCCTCCCATCAGTCAATTCCAATTCATTCACCATGGCTCTCTCGCAGGAGATCACTCTGCCCAACGGCATCAAGTACGAGCAGCCTCTTGGACTGTATGTATCTATCTACTTTGTCCCTCCCTCGGCCGATGGTCACAGCTATCAAGTCTGCGGGACCTGCTCTTCTGGAAGCGAGTTTCCACTAACACATCACTTCCCACAGGTTCATCAACAACGAGTTCGTCAAGGGCGTTGACGGCAAGACTTTCGAGACCGTCAACCCTCACGACGAGAAAGTCATTACCAGCGTCCACGAAGCTACCGAGAAGGACGTCGACATTGCCGTCAAGGTCGCCCGTGAGGCCCTCGATGGCCCGTGGAAGACACTTATCCCCACCGAGAGGGGGCGGCTCTTGACGAAGCTCGCCGATCTCTTCGAAGAACACAAGGATATCATTGCTGGCATTGATACTTTGGACAACGGCAAGGCCACACCTTTTTCCAAGGGCGACGTCCAGAACGCCTCATACTGTCTTCGCTATTACGGCGGCTGGTGCGACAAAATCCTTGGCCAAACGATCGACACTGATCCTAACAGCTTGAACTACACCATTCACGAGCCCATCGGTGTCGTCGGCCAAATTATCCCATGGAATTTCCCCATGCTCATGTGGTCATGGAAGATTGGCCCAGCTATTGCTACTGGCAACACTGTTGTTCTCAAGACTGCCGAACAGACCCCTCTGTCTGCTCTGTACGTCGCCACACTCATCAAGAAGGCGGGCTTCCCGCCCGGTGTGATCAACATCATTTCTGGCTTCGGTCGCGTCGCTGGTGCTGCCATGTCCTCGCACATGGACATTGACAAGATTGCTTTTACTGGTTCAACCTTGGTCGGTCGTCAAATCCTGCAGGCTGCCGCAAAGAGCAATCTTAAAAAGGTGACTCTCGAGCTTGGAGGCAAGTCTCCCAACCTCGTGTTCCCAGATGCAGACCTGGAAAATGCCATTTCATGGATCAACTTTGGTATCTACTTTAACCACGGCCAATGCTGCTGTGCCGGCTCTCGCGTGCTCGTCCACGAGGCCATCTACGACAAGTTCTTGGAGGCCTTCAAGGCCCGTGCCAATAAGAACAAGGTGGGCGACCCATTCGCAGAGGGTACCTTCCAGGGACCTCAGGTCTCACAGCTCCAATTCGACCGCATCATGGGCTACATTGAGGACGGCAAGAAGGCTGGCGCCAAGGTGGTCACTGGTGGTGAGCGTCTAGGCACCACAGGTTTCTACATCAAGCCCACCATCTTCGCCGACGTTTCAGGCGAGATGAAGATTGTACAGGAGGAAATTTTTGGCCCCGTCTGCACCGTACAGAAGTTCAAGGACGAAGAAGAGGCCATCAAGCTTGCCAATGCTACCACTTACGGCTTGGCTGCGGGCATTCATACCAAGGATCTCAACACGACTATCCGCGTCGCCAATGCCATCAAGGCCGGCACTGTCTGGGTCAACCAGTACAACAATACCCACTACCAGACACCTTTCGGTGGATACAAGGAATCTGGTATCGGCCGAGAGCTTGGCCAATATGCGCTAGAGAATTACACCCAAGTCAAGGCCGTGCGCATCTATCTCGGCAACTCGCCTTTCGGTTAAACATTACTTCTAGTAAACACTGCTTTTTCTGCGAGTATTATGCCTTTTATGTTGATGAAGGATGAATGTGTTGTCACTTGTACCTAGGTATCCACGTGAATGATCTACCTAAAAGCAACCATGTTGACTGTGTATGAAACAATGAAAGAGAATCAATCAATTACTAATCAATAATTAAGAGTCAAGTACGTAGAAGAATTGAAGGCTCCTCCCTCGGAGCACTGTCCGTGCTCGGTGTAGAATCGACCCGAGCGTATTAATTAACAATTAATTACTGTATCGCGCATGTATTTGGAACAATACGAAAGATGAATTACAACACCCTTACCCAGGACATGTATTTATATCATGATGATGATGATGATCACGCAGTTATGGTTACTCGAATAGAATAACCTGTAGAAGGGTAAGGTGATACATGTACACGAAGTTACACGTTACGTGCTGAGACTTGAGATAATCTACGTAAGCGAATGTGATATGCGATGTAGCCAGGACCGGGGTTGAATGCATAATGAAGTGTTGGTTGTAACCATATGATCTGAAGGTGGCTAGGATTGGTAGATGTATGGTTAGATAGCGATTTATTGGATTTCGTTTTCGATGCTAGAAGTCTTTCCAGCTCTATATACGAAGGACGGCTAGATGCTGTCCCCCGTTCTTCTCAGAACATCTTTGTACACCCCTAACATCTTCTCTACGATGTTCTCGCCAGACACATTGCTATTATGTTCATCAATCTCCCTTGCCGCCCGCCAGAAAGCCGCCATCGCTGTTTCCGACTGCCTCCGATCATGGTGTCGAATCGCGCCGGCCGGCATTATGAAACATGGCGGAAACATGGCCTTCTGCTTCTGGTCGCATAGCATATTGATCATACACGAAAAGCTTACCCCGAGCTCAATCGCCGATACACAAATCAAACGGATCCAGAACGAATTGAAAGACTTTAGGCTGGGCAGAAAGACCGTATTACACATATTGGATACTCTTCTGGGTGACTTGAGGGCATCTCCTTCCTCTCGCCACCCCTTTGGTGCAGTAATATCACCGCTGGGGCATTCCAGTCGCTTGATAGTCTGACAGTGCAGTCTTGCTCTTGCTACAAGCTCATATTCTAGCAGAAACACGGCTGTCGTGTAGCCGACATAATCAAATTCCTGCGCAGTCCTCGCAAATTCAAGCATCGCCTCAAGCACATTTGTGTTATTGTCGTGCTGGTTACTCACGCAGATCTCAAGCACGCACCAAGGCCGGCGTAGAACGACGAGAAGTGTTTCTGTGGCGCTGCCTTGGCCAATTATGCAGTGTCGCTCATGCAAAGCAGCATTGAGAAGGAAATGGGGTTTCTGTTTGGCGATTTCTTGTGTTTTTGAAACTCCCATGACGGGGTCAGACGGAGCAGAAGGAGTTGGAGATATTATTAGAGGTCGAATAGTTCGGTGATGCTCGTAGTGTGGCGATGGCTTGATATCGTCCCACGAGGTATATATCGGCAGAGAGGCGGATATTCCATTTGCGAGAGCCTGCAGTCTTTGCACATAAGTGTCTGGTGGTGCATGCAGCTTGCGTATCCAAACAGACGGTAATGAAGCAGTCGAATATATCGCAAACACATGGTTAAGACCTACACCGCCGCCTTTGTCGCTTTTCGCGCATGTCAAGAGCAGGCTTGATTTGCTGTTGTGTGGACTGCGCATGCAGTTCGTGACAGCGTTGTCATGCAAGGAGCTAGGATAGATTGTCTTTGGGTTCGGAGGCCCATCTTGGTTCATTTCCCAAGACGAGAGCAAACTGAACGCAAAAGAAAAAGGGTAGGCTTCTTGCTTGTCAAAACGCATTCATGGCCTGCGGTTTTGGTGTCACCGAGTTATCGTCGTGAATGGTGGCATCTAGATACGGATGTGGGGTTATCGTGTTGATAAGGAACCTCGCAAGCAAGATGCACAATAGTGACGCTCTGTTTTCAGAATATGTATGTATTAAAAGACGCGAGTGAAAAGGACAGTGGAATTATAACCGACGATGAATGAGGCCGTGGACGAAAATATATAAAGTTGCCCACGTGACGAGGCGCAGTAGCGGCGACTATATATAACTTCATAATTTATTACAACCATATCACAGGAACCACCGATTTAGTATATAGAAGAATGCGTCAATTGACATTCATAAATTGGTATATAACCTCGAGCTTATTGATTAACATTTCGTCGTCAACCAAACCAACAGCATACGCCATACTCCATGCAGAGAACATTTCCCTTCATCCAGAAAACAAGACAGAATCGTGGCCGCGTAAAAGAGAGAAAAAGAGATCATGTTCTACAGAAAGTATTCACTCCGTCCAGGTCTCGACGAAGGAACGTGTCGTTGATCATCGCTGACAGCGCTGAAGAGCTTGAAGGTAGGTTTGAGATCCTCGCGGATCTCGCACACCGACGCCAAATTGCCGCATCGGTAACAGTAGTTTGGCGCACTCCAGACAGTGGCAACGTTCTGCTTGGGAAAGTGGTACTTGTAACCTTCGTTAACAAGTTGGTGTGCTCGTGCGATCAGACTCAGGTCGTTGACGTGGCAGAATTCCTCTGCAACCTTGTTTCCAAAGAGCCACCCTAGATTCACTCGAGTCAGTAGACATACAGAGAGATAGAGTCGAAGACGCTACTTACCAGCTCCTCGCGGACTAACGGCCCATGTTTCCACATCGGCTGCATCTTCTGGATCAGACCACACCAGATCGCAGAATGCTCCTTCGTGGGGGATTTCTTGTGCTCGAGCGACCACACGAACTTGGTCCAGTGTCCTAATCTCTGGACTTAATCCGCCATGCACGCACAATACCTTGCCGTCGATAATGGCACCCAACGTCATAAAGTCAAAGACCTGACAGCAAGCTTTCCACACCGACGCATTGCCATATTTCTGAAAGCACTCTTCGTAGAAGCCATATACCTGCGTTATCTGTCGCGACTCATGGTTTCCTCGCACCAACGTGATGCGGTCGGGGTATCTGAGCAGTTAGCAATGCTTCACGAAGTAGAGTTTGGCATCAACTGACTTGGCTTTAAGACATAATAGAAGAGTCAACGTCTCCAAGCTGAAATAACCTCGGTCTACATAATCTCCCAAGAAGACGAAATTCCCAGGAGGGGGCCCGGTTCCTTCTTTTGACGATCCACTACCAGACCTTTCCCTTCCGGAAGCCGAAGCACTATCGTCGCCATCTTGTAAACTGTCTGCATTTTTGATTTTCTTCCGTAACTTTGGATCTGTTATCGTCGACGGCGGCTCGATGTCCTCGGAGGTTATAACTGAAGGAGCGTTCTCTGGGGGCTCGGTATTCGTCTCGTTTGGCATGCCGCCAGCCACTCGGAAGAGCTCTAGCAGATCATAAAACTGCCCATGGATATCACCGCAAATCGTGACTGGGGACGAGACCGGTTGTATGTTCGATTCTGCAGGAATAAGTGCTTTGTTCCGGACGGTGGAAAGAGCCTGCACCAACCTTCCATCATAAACTCCTTCACAATATCACACAGCTGTTTCATATGGTGCTCTGATAAGTATTTGCATTGCTTCGCTGCCTGAAGCCACTCGTCTGGGCCTGCATTTCGTTTGAGCTTCGCTGGCCCAGGCGCTGGGATTTCTTTCTCGGTCATGGTGGTGTTTACTAATCGATTGGATGAAGGGGGAGCGAGCAATCAAAATGGCATAAGATTTGACAATGTGAGAAAATGCAACAAAAAAGACAGGACAATGGGTTTTATAATACGCAAACCCGCAGACATAAACAGCCTGTGCAGGGTATGTAATTCGGGCTGGGTCTGGCAAGGGAATGGAAGCAGTCTTGCGGGGAGATTCTCCGTGGCGGCAACCGACGCGCAGGTGGTGTGTGTGGCCGCCCGTACTGCGCTTTCCAGCTGCGATGATGGCCAAGGATCTTCCTGCCCCAACAGACAGACACACTGGGCGATCACTCGTGTTGCATGCAACAGAGCTGTCCACTCGTTGAAGGATTCTCTCTTTCCTTTCAGAAGGCAGATTCGTTGAAACAGAAGAAGAGCACCCAGACAGCTTGCAAAAAAAAAAACACCGATTTGGCTTCCCCGCCATCTGCTTAGCAGGATATCTGATATCTCATGCTACAGTTTACGATTCTCTATTTCGATCACTTCCAAGGGACCTGGCTATGGCGCAGCCTTCAGTCGCCAAAGCAGCTGGCATCATCCAGCTTCCAGCAGCCGCAACGCAAAAAGGACCCTCTGCGCCAGCACCAGCAAAGAGTACTCCAAAGCTTCCAGTACCGAGATTGAAACTGATCGTTCGTCGTCTCCCTCCCGGACTCACGCGTGCTGAATTCGAGGCGGGCTTGGGCGATGATTGGAAAGTAGGACAGGGCAAGATTGACTGGTATCAATACAAGCCCGGTAAAATCTCGAAGGAGTAAGCCTTCTCATTCTATCTATGCCGTCGTTTTTCATGCTGACCTGATATCCAACTAGTCCTGCTAAACCGTCTCGTCCTGCTCGAGCCTACGTGCATGTCCTCTCAGAAGATTTAATTGCTTCCCTGTCAGAAAAGGTCCGGGGCACATCTTTTCATGATGCACGAAATACCACGAATGACGCTGTACTTCTCGGGCCGCCATCTGTCGAGTTTGCGCCCTACGCCCGAGTCCCAGGAAATCGTTCGAGGAAGGATGGAAGACAAGGAACCATTGACCAAGACCCTGAGTTTGTCGCATTCCTCGAAAGTCTAACCAACCCAATTACGAAACCCGTCCCAGTCGAAGGCGACACGGAAAAGAAGGAGGACGAGCAGGTGACCATCACGCCGTTGGTTCAATATATCAAAGACAAGAAAGCGAGCAAGGCAAAGGACGCTTCCTCGGGGAAGTCATCCAAACGCGCGAAGGAAAAGGAGGCCAAGGCAGAGAAGGCCGAAGCCAAGAAGCTTCTGAAGAGGTCAGATCGAGAGATTGCTGCCGAGTCGACACCGGCATCGCCCGAAAAGAAAGCACTGTCGATAACAAAAGTAGAAAAAGCTACGAAGGAAGCCGTGAAAGCCGCCAACAAACAGGCAACTACGTCTAAATCTCAAAAGCCACCCGCGAAAGAATCTGCGCAGCCGCCTACTGCTCCTGCTGCCTCGTCCGAGCGTAGACGAGAACGAGGCGATGTCAGCGCCGCAGCGAAAATTCTGCAGCGGGACTTGGGGCTCTCATCATCTGGTGGCCGACGCCGTGGAAAAGCTGCCACAACTACCACAGAGAGTGATCGTGCAAAGAGTGAGGAAGCCAGTGCAGAATCGATTCCCTCGACTCCGACATTACCGACAGGGCCAAAGGGTGTCAAAGCGAACACCAAAACTGCCAAGGACAAGGACAATACCCCGAAGGGCACAACCTCCAAAGTCAATCCTCCTGCCACCCCAACAACGTCAGCAGAATCAAATACAGTCTCTCCAGCTACCGACAGTCCTACCAACTTACCCGGGCCTTCGTCGAGAACACCGAGAGCTCCAAAGCAACCAAAGGCCAAGCAACCCGCCGTTTCATCAACAGCTACACAAGCATTCCTTAAGCACGCGAACCCATCTCAAGGCGTTACGGAAGAACTGCTCGAAGCAGCATTTAGCGCTTTCGGGAAGGTAACCAAAGTGGAGGTTGACAGAAAGAAAGGATTTGGATACGTCGACTTTGCCGATGCCAATGGACTTCAAAAGGCAATCGTAGCTAGTCCTGTGACTGTGGCACAGAGTCAGGTGGTGGTTTTGGAAAGGAAGAACCCACCAACGCAAGCCAAGACAGCCAAAACAGATGAAACTTCGTCATCACAAGCACCGTCGACAACCGCTCAACAGCCTGCCAGCACCCAGAAACGCTCGCGGGGACCTCGTACACGGGGAGGCAGGGGACATAAGAAAGCCACAGCAGCTGGGGATGGTGGAAAGTCCGAGGCGGCAGAAGCGACGACACCGAGCGAGGCTCAGTCATAAGAGATAGCTAGCTTTAGGTAGGCTTATTACGAGATATGATAGATACCCTTGTGATGTATGATAGAGATTATCATGGTTTTCAATTCCATACCATTGAGGAACAAGAAGCTTGAAACCACTCTAGAATAAACGATATCAGACCACGACGCGCTCGCACGAGACTACTTACTTCGCGCACAACGCATGCGCCGTCTTTCTAGAAGTTCCTACACTAAAAGATGACTGCATTACACAGTATAGAGGTATGTCAATTGGCATGATCTAAGCTAAGAGCAGAAGGCTCTGCGAAAAATAAACACGAAAAAAAAGGCCTTTCAGACCTCCTCGACACCCACCAAATCCAGCCGACCGAAGTCAAGACACCGAAACAAGGTAAAGATCACCACCACTCCCTGGAAGACGGTCCTACTTGCGTATCCCGAAAGACACAGCAAGGAAAAGAGCGCTTCGAGGCGGGAGTAAAACAGACAAACTTCAAGCGAAGCAGCCCGACAATTTCACTTTAGGGCACCGAGGACATGGAGGTCATCAGCAAGGGTGGGATATGTGGCTATTTTCGAAAAAACAGCGGAAGACGTCTACTAATGAAGTGATTCTTTGAAGTAGAGTCGCTATGAAAAGAAAAAAAGAAGAAGAAAAGAGCAAAAGAGCGGGAGAGACGAGCCCTTTATATAGCCGTGGGTGGGGCCCTGCTTTTGAACGCGCTATGCCTCTTTGGGCCAGGGGCCGGTGTGCTGCAGAGTTTTACTGGTGGGGTGTGTTTGTCTGGTTTGCTCGCTGGAACGCACCTGATTGGCTGGTGTGCTCCTCGAAGCTCTCCGCGCTCTGGCCAATCACAGCGCTTACTATGAAATCTTTTATGATTTTTCTCTTCTTCTCCTTCATATGTGCGATGGGCGTGGGAAAAGATGGTTTCTGGATCGTCGAATGTCTTGTTGAACCCGTGAGCTTGACTGACAGATGCCTCTCATACAGTTTTCCCTTGATACGATGGCAAAGAGATGTCCAACGAGATAGCAATCCTGAAACTCACGGCATGGAGAGAATACCTCGGCGTCCATTCGCAGCTGCAAGCAACCTCTCGAAACTACAAGCCCAGCTCTTCGTATCTCGCTGATCTCTCCATTGCATACGTACCCACGTGCCTCGAATTCAACGCGGACCAGAGCTTAAAGGCGCTTGATATCGAAAGTAAAAACTTGGCGAGCGAATCGGTGACAACGGCGGGGAAGCGAGCCTATCGCCTTCAACGGCTGTCTACATAGCTAGCATCCTGGTAGGCAAGGGGAGCCCCCTAATTAGAAGAGTGGCAATTTACAATTTCTAGCCCAGTTTCCTTGAAACCTTCTGGCATGGTGGTCACGTGTGCGGCTCATAGAGAAACACCTGCATTAATTGCCTTACTCGTCTCGCAATTAGCTTCACCTGTTTCTTTCTTTTGTTTGTTTAGGATAGTGGCATGAACACCACCATCTCCAAAAGCGCGTACCAGATCAGTGTTATGTTCCAGTCATCAATACATCCCCGGTACCGTGATTTGATATAGGTGAAAAAAGCACCATCAAATCGCTTTACTTGGGTCCGCAACAATGGAAGAGGTTCATGAATCATGGGCACCGCCGATCTGGGCACCCGACACACTCAACTACAGAATGTTTTTCAATGCGGCCGTGTCGGGAGACATGCAAGCGATACAGGAGGCGCTGGCTAGCGGAGCAATCAACGTAAATGCGTGCCCAGACTATGAGGACTGGGAAGGCGAAACGGCCCTGCACCGAGCCGCTGAAGGCGGCCATCTCGAGCTTGTCCGATTTCTGATCTCTCATGGCGCTGATGTAAACCGCAGGAATCACTCGCCAGTGGGACCAAGAACGGCCCTGTGGGATGCCGCCCATGTTGGGCACGTTGCCATTGTCCAGGAACTCCTACAGAATGGAGCCGACGTGACCATCCGGGGTGAGATGGGAGGCCCTCTTTTGAATTACGTTCTGTGGCATAAACGGAGCATTTCCGATAAGGAGTACGAGGTTATCGACCTGGTGCTCAGCCAAGGTTATGATATTAATTCATGGGAAATAGACATGGGCGGTACTATAGTAAGTCAGACTCTGAACCAAACGTACCGGATCTAATTGGTGCCAACAAAAGCTCCATCAAGCGTCCGAGATTGGGGATCTCAAGCTCATCCGGTTTTTAGTAGACCGTGGAGCCGACTGCAACTATATCGTCCCATTCCACGAGGGCCACACCGTGTTACGCAGTGCTGTCGCGCATAATAAAATCGATGCATGCCGACTGCTTATTGAGTTAGGGGCCAAGGTCACTGGTAGCGCATTCGCCCAAGCCTCTTACATGGAAATGGTCGAGCTTCTACTTCCACACCTCAGCCAGTCAGATATATCGACCAGTGGAATTTTGATTGGTGCCTCTCTCGACTTCGTGCGTGAACTGTTGGCAAGCCAGATAGTCAACGTGAATGACGTGAATCGGAGTGGCGAGTCAGCGCTTTTAGAAGCATGCATTCATCGCAATTGTACGAATAGGCTTGGAGTCTTACTAGAATTCGGAGCTGATGTTCACGTTCGCGGTTCTCGAGTAGCCCCGGGCAAGATTTTCAAGGGAGACACTCCGTGTAGGTTGAATTTGTTTCGTTTATGACGATGACGCTGATCATTGGCTCCTCTTCTTAGTGCACCGGGCAGTAATATTTGCTCCTTCCACAGCCATCACTCTCCTAATTCAAGCCGGGGCAGATCTGGAAGCCAGAAACGAAGCAGGGCACACCCCTTTGATTCGACTTGCTTTTTCTAGCCGGAATGAACCTCGGACGGAAATTTTCGAGATTTTTGTCAAGAAAGAAGTAGATGTTAATGCAGTGGACTTTGAACATAACACAGCCCTCCATCATTTGGCCATGCGGAAGATGCATATTCACAGTCCGCTAGAAACCCTGGTAGTCTTCCAATTACTCGTGAAAGCGGGTGCATTGACCAACTTGGCTAACTCGCAAGGCAAAACTTGCTTGGAATTGTTCAGTTCAAGTGCAACCTTTCGCAAATCCATAGATCCCCTCTACCCATAGTACGATCTAGGACGGTTTAGTGGCAAGTGAAGCTAGGCCTGAATCTTTTTACTTGATAGTCATGTTGGATGGTGTAGATTCGATTACAGGAAAAGGCTATATAAGACACAAATGTATTTGTTGATGTCATTCCTTCACTCTCCCTAATTCTCCAGCGTGTTTTGTCGGGGAGGTAATAAGCGCCGTGGCTTGACATATACTGTATTGTTGTTTTAATTTAGTCATCTCAGCTTGCATATAAGATACTAGGGCGTGCAATCTTTTCAGATCTGGGTCTAACCTATGCTAAAACTACTTTTACATTCGTTTGCAAAGATATAAACCTTTTCGGCTTTACGAGCCGTTCTATGTGAGACATATCAGAATCTAGATCCATTTGTGCGGTCATGGGACTGATACCTAGTAACAATATTAAAATACTAGCACGGTCAATTAGTGCATGAAACTTGTAATATTGTCTAAAGTATGGTCACAGAATCGGTAGTCACAACAGCTGAAGCATCCCAATTCTCAAGGAAACTTGAAAGATAAGGTAGTACTATTCTAAAAGTATCTCGTAAGCCTTCATAGCATTTTTCGACTTGGCTATATTGGATTTTGCCATCTCAATTAGTATCCGACCAGTAGCAATCGTCATCAACCAGTGATAATATCACCTCGCTATCTATAGAGTAAATATGTATGTCTTCTAGTGTCCGCCCGGGTCGATCCTCATCCCTCCCACCAACGTCGAATAACTTTGGATGCATTTCTGATAAGCAATCTTCAAGGAATATCAATCATGGCTGAAATCGATCACGGCCCAGCTGCCTTCCAGGCGAGTCCGGAAGAGAAATCCAAGCAAAAGTACTCAACGAGTACGCTGCAACAGATCCTGGCCAAGATGCACGACGACGGCCTCGTGGTTCTGGAAGACGTGGTTGACGTCGACCAGAGTTATGACAAGGATGGCAATATCACATGCAACGTGAAAGAGGAGAGACTTGAGCAGCGGCGCCCTGAAAGGCCCCCGATTCAGATCCGGATGAAAAAGGGGAGTATTTCGCTGAGAGATCTCCGTTTGTGGCATTGTGGTATGCCCAATCCGAGTGATGAGCATCGCATCATGCTTGCGACGGGCTATCAGGCTCGATGGTATCCCAACTACACTCAGAGGTTGAAGGTGAGATTGAACCCTCTTTGTGTCGTTCATTTATTAATCCATAGACATTCTGATAATTCACGGCTCTAGCTCCCTGAAAGCTCTCTCAACTTCTTTTACCACGATGATATTGAGATAATGGCTAATTTCGTGAGCAATGAAGAGGTTGAAAAGAGCCAGCACTCTTTAAATTTTAGTTTTATGCCCAGTGTTTGATCTCGATTCCATCATTATTGATTATAGCTATGTACCTAAATTGCATGCATATGTTCAAGATCAAAACAGCAAAGAAAATACTTGGTTTCATACGACTCGAAATTGACGAGATAATCCGGCCGAGCAACAGCCCGAATATCCGATCTTAGATTATTGGCTAGACACAGATATTTCCATACATAATTTTGGGATGAAGAATCCAAAGCCTCACCATGTCATATTTTCATATGTTGTCCATAGTCAGAGTGCATCTAGCATTTCACAGCTGCTGTGGTGACATTTGTCGTTCTGACAGGGTTCGATGTCTAGAAGTAGACCCAAAGCTGGTGTGAAGGCGACTCATCGTTACGAGAACGCTCCGTGTTATGGTCGCTTCACACAAGGTATTCGTCATGGAGATGCTTGAATGGATCTCCTTTCTGGATATTGTTTAGTTCTTCTGCTTTTGTTTGCACTATATTTCACTGTTCGACAACAACGGGATCTTTGTTCTTCCCCTTTCTACGAACGCGAGTGTCGTTCGGATCAAAGCCTCCATTGCCCCAAAGTGCCCATTCTTCTGTTTCTCTCATGTAGTCCTCGGGGCGAAAGGAGATTCCTTCAGATTTTTCTTTCTGCAGCAACTCGAAAAATCGATCGTAGTCAATTCTCGTGTGCCACTTTTCGTTGACAAAGAATCGCTCAGACGCAAGAAGGATACAGCAACTATGGGCGTGCTCCGCGCCAATACCGTATTTCAAGCCTCGTTTTTGAAGTTCGTCTTTCAATGCAACGACAAACGCAACAACCTCTTCGTAGAAGGGTACATTCTGCATTGTCAGACCTGCCCCTGCACTTGAACTTGTGCCGCAATATGTAACGCCCTTGACTTCAACGAAACATGGCAGTCCTTTTTCGACGAGGTCCGCATATCCTTTGACTTCGTCTTCAACATTGAACCCTTTCACCAGTGTCAGACGAAAGACTGTTCGTTGGATGTGGCGTTTCTCGCGAAGAATGTCCAAGCAACGTTGGAAGCGTTCCCAGAAATCGCGATGCAGAGGACGGTCAATTCTTCGCAGACTGTCACGATTGCTTGCATCGATAGAGACGTATAACTGTGTTACCCGATGCAGGGTCGCCAGTTGATCGGGGTGCTGTGCATTGCATACCAAGAAACTAGAAATTTGCTCGTCGTGTAGCATGCCAAGAAATTCGTTGATATGAGGATAGAAGATTGGCTCTCCAACCAGACTCAAAGCACAGTGTCGGATGCGCATAGCTTCCGCAAATCGTTCGGCCCTGACCCCTGGAATACCCTTCAACATCTTAATTTTCTTATAATGGCCCTCCTTGACGCCCTTGAAGATTAACTCCGGCGGATCAACCTTCCATCGCCATGTAGTTCCTACCGGGTTCGTACCGTGACGCCAGCAAAAGATACATTTGTTGCTGCAAGACAACGATGGGGTGGTTTCCATGCAGAGATGCGATTTGATGCCGTAGAAAGAATATTTGTAGCATGAACCACGACCCCGAAGGGCTGATTTGGTCCATCGGCAGATTTTGACACCCGAGTGGGAACCAACAATTGTGTATCCTTGTTTCGTGAGAGCCGCATAGGTTGGTGATGAAGAGGGAACCATTTCTTTCACGCTTGACTGAGCTTTTCCCACGGTTGTGAAATCAACGGGTAATGGGCTACCTTTTTGCTTCTTTTTGCTTCCACCAAGATTGATATCTTCCAGATCAATGACAGTCTGTGCGCCCTTGGCGTTTCTCGGAGAGCTTTTGTCTTCATCGTCTTCAGCTGATGATTCTTCATCACTTTCAAGTGCATCACCACTCCCGGGAATACCTTCGCCGAGGCCTCCAGTCTCGACAATGTCAAACAAAACCTCAGTCAGTCCGCTCGTCCATTCCTTCAATGCCTTTTCAGCATCAGTTTGGGCATCGCCCATGCCCAGAGGATATGCGCGCCTTTTGGCAGTGAGCTTGGCCATCCAACGATCCAGGTCCTTGGCTTGCGAGCAGAAGCCCTCCTCTTCTGTAGGCCAACCCTCTCTGTCTCCGAAGCCAAACACGGAGTATCCTGCTAGACTCGATAGCGGTGCGGTGTCAATGCGGAAGTCATGATGGATCTCATCAAGATGGCTGAGGAATGTGTCGATGATGGTGTCGATATTGTAGGTTGGAATGAGAATACAATAGACGTATCTGGTGTTGGGGGAGTTTGGCGGCGGTTTGGGCGCGGAAACAAAGTGGTCGTCAAAGTCAATTTCGGACAAATCGTATATGTCTGGAGGGAGGAGACCCCGTTCCTTATCGCCGGCCTGCGATTTTTCTTGTGCGGCTTTGCGCAATTCTTCTGCTAGCCAACGTGCATGCTTTTCGGTGGAGACGGTCAAGGACGCGAAAAAGATAATCGGTTTGATGAATGACGGGCCGACTAATTGATCGGCCTGGCGCGAGTGCTTGTCCCCTCGAAGCTGCTTGTTCCCGATGACTCTCTTCGGGCCAGGTGCGGCGGGTTTCGTTTTCGGCTGCTCGCTTGGATTCAGCGACTCGGTGTCGAGCAAAGACACGTCGGGCTTCTCGGTAGAAACGGCGTTCCCAAGACGCGGCGACGGAGGTAGCGATTTAGACGAGGGGGTTTTGGACCGCCTTGACCTGTTGAGTGATCGCACGAAGAGGGCAAACACGGCCAGCGAAATGATGACCGGGATGCGGAAGGTGTGCCAGGCCGACAGCAGGGCTGCCATGTGTGAGCTGAGTTCGTCATTGTGTCTGTAGAGGAGCTTACCTGACACCAGGGATGAGTCTGCCATGTCGAGCGATGCAAAGAGGGACTGAAGAGCGAACAGAAAACTCGGATTAGATAGCGACCGGCGGGGCAGGTGCCTCAGGATGCACCGCGCTGTGATTGGCTGAGCTTATCCGCCGGCCACCTTCCTTATCTGATCGCGTGCTTTCCCTCTCTTCTTTGCTTTCTTTTTCTTTCCTTTCGTGATGCTCACATCCTCTGGCTTTGTTTACTCAGAGATGCATTCGTACGACGAGAAGCTCGGCCTGCTGCAGGGCGAGGACCCGTCTTCTCCGGGCAAAAACGCTCCTCGGCGATCTGTGCGCTCGAGACTGTGGTCAGTCGGAGCTGCAGCGCTGCTGACCCTCATTGCTCTCGTTTCATGGAGCACCACGTCTTTCCGGCATTGCCATACAACACCAATATCACCTCTCAAAAGTATAGAAGACCGAGTCCACAAGATTCTCACCGACACGCCTCTCATTGGTGAGTCACCCCTCTCCCCCTAATTCGCAGATAAGCCGCGGCTGATTCGCAATAGATGGCCACAACGATCTTCCTATCCTTGTTCGTGCCGTGTATGGAAATAAGATATATAGCTCTGATTTCATCAAGCGCTTTGCATTTGGCAATTTGACCGGCCATGTTGACGCACCACGCCTAGCAGATGGTCAGGTGGGCGGTACTTTTTGGAGTGTTTTCGTTCCTTGCCCGGAGAACGGAGAGGACTTTTCCAACGAGAATTACGCGGAAAGCGTGCGAACGACCTATGAACAGGTCGATGTAATGACAAGGATTCAGCAAGAGTTCAGCAGCATCCTCTCGGAATCGCCCAATGGCACTACAGCACTCGGAGAGTTCCGTGACGGCAAGGTCATCTCGCCCTTGGGCATGGAGGGTCTGCACTCCATTGGCAATTCTCTGACGCACCTCAGGGCGTTTTACAAACTCGGAGTCAGGTATGCGACGTTGACGCACAACTGCCACAACATATATGCAGATGCAGCCCTAGTCGAGGTTCCCGGCGGCGGAGTTAAAAAGGCGGATCCGGTGTGGAACGGTGTTAGCGAGAAAGGGAAGATTCTTGTGTCCGAGATGAATCGACTCGGCATGATTGTTGATCTCTCACACGTCAGTGAGGATACCATGCGCGATGTCCTCGGCGCCGGTGAAGACGAATGGATTGGCAGTCAGGCACCAGTCATCTTCAGCCATAGCTCCGCTCATGCTCTCTGCCCGCACCCTCGCAATCCAACAGACGAAATCTTGAAGTTGGTTAAAAAGACCGACTCCGTGGTTATGGTCAACTTTTATCCACAATTCACCAGCTGCACGGCATCCGACCGAGACGATGGGCTTCCCGACTACTATCCTCCAAATGCAACCCTCTCTCATATTGCTAGCCACGTCATTCACATCGGTAATCTCATTGGCTTTGACCACGTCGGCTTGGGCAGTGATTTCGATGGAATCGAGTCTACTCCTGCGGGTCTCGAAGATGTCTCCAAGTACCCGGACCTGATTGCTGAATTACTCAGACGCGGAGTCAGCGATGCGGATGCCGCCAAGGTGGCCGGGGGAAACTTGCTCAGGGTCTGGAAGAAGGTTGACGAGGTTGCGCTTAAGTTGCAAGCTGACGGAGCCTTGCCAGCCGAAGACGACATTGAGTTGCTCAAGTCCTGATCTGTCTGCGCGGCAGGACGTTATAGTAGATAGATTTAATTCTTACCGACCTGTCAAATATTTGTTACAATATACCACATTGTACTTATGTAGAACTTATTGGCTACACGCTAAAGCTGATCACAATAGTCGCTGCATTCATTACGCTTATAAGCATGTTGAATCAAGAGCACAAAGCATTTGCAGCAGGGTATGATGCTGCTATACGTCTTCTCTCCCCAAGAGTCTGAGGTAGGTCTTGAATCCCTCCCACGCCGTTTCTCCCTGAATACCCACGAATGTATACGGAGCAGTTTCTTTGGGTCTGCCAGGATTATTCTCTCGCGCTTGCTTCATCACGCTAGCACTCTCTCTAATCTCCTCGCCAGTCACCCACAGCCATTTCATATGCTCCGCTGGAGACAACCGCACTTTCTCCTCCCAATCCAGCGTATCAACCGACTCATGCACGTCAACCACAAACGTAAACTTAGCAACGCGATGGTCTGACCCGCGTTTATGGACGGTCCACGCATCGACGCGCACCAGGTCCCGGATTTTGCGCACATGGAAGCCTGTCTCTTCGAAGACCTCGCGCGCCACGCCGTCCAGGAGGGTCTGGTCGCTGGGCTCCAGCGAGCCGCCGGGGAAATCCCAATAGCCTCCCCACGAGTCATTGAGCGCGCGTTGGATGATGAGCATGAGTGGCTGGCTCTCTGGCTTGGACTTGCACTTCAGGTGCTCTTCTCTCGCATGACGAGAGGCCGATGATGCCGGTACGCGATTCGTGAATATGAAAGCCCCAAGAACATAGTGAGTGTGCTGAGGGTGCGCAATGGCAAAGTCGGAGATGGGCACATCAAATTCCTCGGCCAGGTGAGGCGCGACGGTGTAGCTGTAGAGCGACGAGCCAGCTCTGTTTGTGGCCATTTTTTTATTGAGTCCTGCTATACTATAGATTGGGCTTTCAATATCGCCTTGGTCTTTTATTGTGTTTTTTATGAGCAATGAAATATTTGTTAGACATCAGTGAATCTTGGAGTGCTGGCCGGCGGTTAGGCCGCCGTATTTGTATCCGACATTCACAGCCAAGTCAGCCTTGGATACTTCGCCACCTTGTCCCTTGATATACAGGCTTCGATTTTGTGATTTCATGCCATGCGTATTAGCAAATGCTATCACTTTTACAATTTCCTGATACGATTTCCATGTCTTCTAAATACCAGCGACTCTGCTGAGCGACGGCTAGTTATGTATGCATAGTTGTGTATAGTATAGGCATCTATGATAAACGAGAAAAACAAGATATAAACACGCTTCGTCAACAAGGAGAAGGATCAACATTAAATTAACACGGGATATGGGCATATGGGCCATTCTATCTGTGACTCGTAGAGAAGGGAACAAGAAGAGAAAGAAACACCAAAAATCATCAATACGCAGAACCATTGACCATGGGTCCCAAATTGTCAATGAACAAGTTCTTTCTTAGACGAGAAACTATAAACCCCGGCAGTCTCCAACTTCCAAAATGTCCAGTACCGGTGTTTTTGCCGATTTGGAGTCCCATAGCTATAAGTTATTAGAACCGGGAAAGAGCTTTGAGCCACTCGGAGAGGGACAAACTTACCACGCGTGCCCTCCTTGTATGGAACGGGAGCCTTGTTGTTCAGGATCAGGGCGATATTCTTGGCCAGATGAGTAGATTGTCTATCAGCGGGCAAAACCTGCGGGAATTCAAGATCGGAGATGTCACCAATGGCCCATACGTGCTGCTTCTCGAGGCCCTTGACTTGAAAGTATTCGTCCACCTTGACGAACCCGCTTGCGTTGAGGTATTTGTCAGGAATGTACGACGAGTTGGGAACCAGACCGAATGTAGGGATGTAGACGTCGGCGATCAATTTGGTTCCGTCGGACAGGCTGAGTTCAACTTGATCTAAGACTTCTTTTGTCGTGGTAACCTTTGTCTGTAGCCTGACATCGACCTTTAAATCCTTAAGGATGCCTAGTGCCGTCTTCGAAACACTAGGGGTGGTTTCTGGAAGAACCGTCTCCCCGCTGGTAAGCTATTCGTATGTAGTTAGCCCTATGTTTCTAAAGAATAAAAAAGTGGCGTGGCCTTACTAGAATAATCTTCTTTTTTGTTCCGTACTCGAATGCTAGTTCTCCAGCGGTTTCAACACCAGTTGGGCCCGCACCGGAGATGACTATTGTCTTTGACTTCTTTACCGCCCCTTGGATGTTTTCCAGAGCAGCTTTTGTTTCCTCGGTTGAATCTAGTCCCTTGAATGGTATTGTGGTCCCGACATCGTTTCCCTTGTTTCTGGACCCAGTAGCAATGATGAGGAAATCATAGTCAAGAGTCTTTTGCTCCTCGGAGCCGGTGGAAACTCCCACTTTTCGAGCGGCAGGATCGAGGCTTTGGGCAAAGCCGAGGACGAATTCGAACTGATTGGAGGAATACTGCTTGAAACCTTCGGCAATGGACTTGAAAAGCTTCTCGCTGGCGAATTGTCCCGGAATCAGAGCTCGGGGGGCAGCAACACTCCAATAGACATGGGTATTGGGAGACACGAGAACAACCTTGACCGACGACCCCGACTTCGTTGATTGCTTCAGGATTCGGTGTGCAATGCTCACGCCGGCATAAGAGCCTCCGAGAATGACTATAGTCTTCATATCTAGCGTTTCGGTGTGCTGGCTTTCGATTGATATTGGAAAGGAAGTGTGAATCATGAACAAAGTGGGAGGTACTAGCGGTTTATATACCTTTCAAGCACTTCATCCGGAGGCGCCATGATTATTAACCACCGCGAGCGATTACAAATGCTTGATCAACATCGCATTCTTCCTTTGCGCCATCTCGACTATCAAGTTGTAGCCTGGTTGTATCCAATCACAGCACGGAGCGCGGGCACCAGCCAATCAGCATGGCTCCGAACCCGCGGGCACCAGCCAATCAGAATGCAGAGAGCCCCAAATTTTTCTCGACGCTAAAAAAGAGTCAAGACCGACGATGTTTGAAGTTGAATAATTTGTCCGCCTGGAAAAGCGGGCTTGTTTAAGCGCTCAACAGACGCCACTCCAGAGACCAGGGAGCAACGCGCTCAGAGAAGGAGGAGGTCAGGGACCAACTCCAAACTGTCCTCCCACGTCAAGTGGTTTCTAATCTCTCTTCGTCTCCAAATTTCCTCCAAAGCAGGCAATACCTTTGTGCGATTTTCAAACAAAGGATCTAGCAGTGGCGGCGAGGAGAATAATTTTCGGAAAAATACACGCTCCTCCTGTCCTGCAACAGACCCGATGACATACAATGGACAGACCATGGCTGGTAGAAGATGAGCGGGAACCTGGGTGCCAAGTATCTCCATAGCTCTATGAGTGGTTGATTCCAATAATTCTAGTTCTTGAAAGCCGTAGATGACCAGGTGGAGGTAAATGGATGCCATGAGACCAAACATGTGCGTGACTAGCGTATGCGAATTCATTGACGCCATCGGATTTGGTACTGGACAAGTGTTCCTCCCATCTGAAAAACTAAGACTTTCCAATGCCGTCTGCCCGAGACACGACTCAATCTCTCTACTGATTTCCATCGCGGTTTCCTCAATGGTTGTGTTCACTAGATGCTCTTTTCGCAGAATTTGGATTTTGTGCTCGTACAACGCGGCGATCCGGCCAATTTGGAGCATCACCTGGTTTTGGCACCCCATGATTTCCTCTAGTTTAATCCAAGGAGAGGTCGCAGGAATGTCACGGAAATGATGTGATAGCAAATGCGGCGCCGATCCTGCCGTGATAGAAGATATGATATCGAGCCATATTATTACCCCAGTAAAGAACTTGTATATCATAATCTCTTGCATGACCGCTGGCCCATCATCCATAGAGAAAGTGCGTTCGCCACGCAGGATAGCCCCTGCTCCCTTGCTCAGCCCATAATCGATTAAATTATCTCGAAAGTATCGTTGTTGCATATTTGTTGCTGCCCGGAGATGAATCTTCCATTCGTTGCCTTGGGCGGTAAAGAACTTTTAAAACAGGAAAGGAGAGCGAGCGTTGTCAGTACAAAAACAGCAGTAAGAACGTTGAAACATATGATGTGGATATACATACCTCGAGAAATACCAGCTGAACGACCAAGGCCATGATGCCAAGTCCATGGCTCGGACAGACCAGATTTTCAAGAGACGTGTTGGCTTCTATTAACATTTGCTGGAATTCGGCTAGACAAATTTGCAGGTGCTTCTCTTGCTCCACCAAGACATTCACTTGGCAGGGATGATGATAACTGACAATCTTTCGACTGTGGTATGAGCTGATAGCCAGCGTTGCATGGTATAGAGGCTTTATTCGAAACATAGGGCCTAGTAGCCAGCCTCGGCCGCCGTGCAAAACGTTGGCTTTGTACATGGGATATTGCAGCGGAAATACATTGTCGAGATAGTGCATCAAGGAGAAAGACTCCTGGGCTGAAATGGGGAACAGTACTAGATTATCATGGTGATCCTTGGGCGGTTGTTCCTAGTAACAGCATCAACAAACATCCATCAGAACCCACTGCCCTCTGAGATGCAATCCATCATGCTTACAAATAATAGCCCGCCCTGAAGCGTGCTGAGTCGTTCGTCTGCAGATGAGCTTTGGTCCGGTGGTGTAGGACTTGAAGCGGAAGAGCCATTTGAGCTCTTGGGCGCAATTTTCGGCAATTGGATAGTGTCCCTTGGAGGGTTGACGGCAGCCTTTTTTCTGGATGTACGCTTGACAACTTGTTTGAAGCTATCGATCATGGATTTCTCTTTCTCGCCACGGTCAACCCAGTCCGGTTTCAAGCCATATCCATAGCAAGTGATTGACAGCGATTTGCATGTTGAGCAATGGGGACGCGCGCCGTCGCACTTCTTCCTGCGCACGCGGCAGGTCCAGCAGCCGTGCTTATTTCGAAGGAGGCCACTCATTTGACGATTGGCGTTGGCGTTGGTGCCTCAGGCAGGAGCGTCTTGTATCTGTATCGACACTTGGAAATAGTACACAAAGGTACCGTGTTGCAGACGCCGAAAATGATGATTCGTCGATTCGATGTAAGAAAATTATGCATCGAAAACTGATGCCTGAGGCGCAAGGCTGCAAGGCTGCAAGGCCACAAGGCATACGGCGAACTTGGGGATGTTTCTCCCGGCCAATCAGAGGCCGCTCGATCAGCTACAAAAACCGGATTCTTCGAGCTCGCAGCGTCTTTTCTGCATTCACAAGGCGTCGCAGGGCTTCTGTTTCATTTCCCTCTGTATCCTCCCCGCCAGATAAGCCATCTCTGCCATTATTTACACTCGTCGTCCGTGTATTGGGCGTGATTGGCACCGACTACAGAGCAACAAGTGACGCCCCGCTACATGCGCTCCCCGCCAGGTCCGCGATGGCCATCGACCAACGAGGCGATGAAATGCTGGCCAATATGCTCGCGCCCCTTTCAGTAGTAAACTCAAGGGGGCCTAATGCGCAGCGCAAGGAATCGCCATCCGTCCTGACTGTCGTTGAAGTCGCCAATGCGGAGCCAGAGTCTGCACGACAGCCGTATAAACAGCAGCTTCATCCTCTTGACCCGCTTGAACGGCCGGCTCCAGCTAGCGACTCTGATCTAGGCCGTATATTCTCGTTGTCTCCATTGCCCACTATCGTTCTCGATGCGAGGCTTCATGTGGTGCAGGTTTCCGACAGCCATTTGAAGTTCAGCGGCTACCGTCGCGCAGAAGTAATAGGTCACAGCATCTATGATCTTCCTGCCCACAAAGTCCCTGCTCCTGATATCACCAGTCTCCACCGTCACATCACTCACGCGGTTAAGACCGGCGCTGTTCAGACCATTGACGATGTTGAGATTGACCGTGGCGTGGATGTGGCCGTGTTCAACGTCCACATTACCCCCATTCAGGAAGAGGGAAACCTGTGTTATGTGGTTATAGCAGCTCACGACGTGACGAAAGAATCCACAGCGCGGCAGAGCAAGAAAGAGTTGGTCTACATGAATGAGACTTACAGGATTCTTGTAGACACCGTGAAGGATTATGCTATTTTCATGTTAGACACATCCGGCCACATAGCGACGTGGAACTCGGGTGCTGCCATTCTGAAAGGTTACAGCTCAGATGAGATCATTGGCCGCCACTTTTCAATTTTCTATGGCGAAGATGACCGTGCCGTTGATAAACCAGGGAAAGAACTAGAACTGTGCTTGAGAGAAGGCAAAGTTGAAGATGAAGGCTGGCGTTATCGGAACGATGGGTCGCGCTTCTGGGCCAATGTCATGATCACTCCGGTCTACACGGCGGGCCGTCATATTGGCTTTGCCAAAGTCACAAGAGACCTCACAGATCGAAAGGCAGCCGAGGGCCGACTAATCGCTGCTTTCGAAGAGTCATCGAAACTCAAGTCTGACTTCTTGGCAAACATGAGCCATGAAATTAGAACACCAATGAATGGCATGCTGATGGCAATGCAGATGCTTGACGGGACAACTTGGAACGAAAAGCAGAAAGAGTACATCAGTATTATTGAAGATACCGGCTCCGTCTTGCTACAGATTATCAACGATGTTCTCGATTACTCTAAATTGTCGTCTGGAACTTTTACAATAACCCCAGGCGTTGTGGATATCAAGGAGGTCATCGGTGCCGTCTCTCGGAATTGCCATTCATCATTGAAACCAGGGGTTGACTTGCAGGTTCACTACCCCGATAACTTGCCAAAACATCTGAGGGGAGACCCATTGCGTTACCGGCAGATTATACAGAACCTCGTGGGAAATGCTGTCAAATTCACAGAGAATGGCAGTGTCCAAATCTGGATCACATCCTCTACGCACCCGGAAGATAAGACATCTTATGAGATCATGACGAAGGTCGTTGATACAGGCATCGGTATTCCTGAAGATGCCGCGAACTCCCTTTTCGCCCCTTTTACTCGATTCGCCGATTCAAGTCATAAACGATACCAAGGCACAGGGCTGGGCTTGTCGATTTGTAAAAGTCTCGCAGAGCTCATGGATGGAACTGTAGGTTTTCATCCAAACCCGGACTGCCAGGGGAGTGTTTTCTGGCTGGCAGTCAATATGGGTACGATCGACAATAGGAATCTCTCCAGAGCACGCTCCAACGAAACGAAGTACCCAGATTTGAATGCGCAAATCCAACAGGTAGCTCCTCGGAAACAGCTCTTGTTAGTCGAAGATAATGTAATGAATCAGACCATCACTTTGAAAATGCTCAGCATGATGGGGTTTGAAAAAGTCGACACGGCTTGGAATGGCGCCGAGGCAGTGCGGAAAGTCAAGCAGAAGCCTCTGTCTTACAATGCAATCCTAATGGACATAAACATGCCGGTAATGGATGGCGTGCAAGCGACTATCGCAATTCGCGGTATGAGTCGGGATGTTCCCATCATTGCCATGACTGGAAACGCTTTGAAAGGGGATGCTGATGTATATCTGGCCAACGGCATGAACGACTATATCGCGAAACCGGTTCATCGACATCATCTGGTGTCGGTGCTGCTAAAATGGATTGGGCCGTAGAACTCGCCCGGCTCGTTGTCTACGGATTCCTTACTCCCTCTTTCCTATTCTTTCGGGCTTGTCTCCCAGATGGCGTTATTCCCTGGATAGGGTGGTTGGCGTTGAACTACCCTATAGATCATGGATAGTATGATCAGGAGTTTTCCCGGGGTTCTCTTTGCATTTCCGTGGCGTTCGGTATTTTGTCTAAATGAGCAGTGCTTATTAAAATCTTGGATCATATATTGGTTACTCTATCTGCATATATTTTTAGGAAAGAATTCCATCAAATGTTTATATACCAGCTCTCTCAATCACTATATTCACTGGAAGACAGGTCACTCTTGCCCAAATTTTTGCAGATTGCCTGCAAAGCTGTATCGATGGCATCGGGATCATTCGCATTACCCCATGGTAGCGTACCCTTATTGAGACGCAACTCGCGGTCAAGATGGAATAGACCATGGCCAGGGTGCTTCGACACGCGGACGGTTTGCTGTAGGAGATCTGCCATGTCCTTGACATGCCGAGTCTGCTTGTGCAAGTACCGTTTATCGAGGACAGCACAGAGCGAGAAATTCCCGGTTTTGGTGGCTAGTGCCATCAGCCGCTCGAGGTCCTCCAGCAGTTTGCGTTCGATTTCAACAGCCTTGCTAACTGGCATTACCGGCTCAACGGGGTTATCTGGGAATTCGCAGCTGGGTGCTTCGATGTTGGTAGGCTTGCATCGGCCGCCTCGTTGGAGGAGGTATTTCTCGAGCCAGCATGCGTCTGCAAGGCATTCCATGGCAGATCGTTCAAAAAGACTTGTTTAATTAGTCAATTGTCTTAAATCAAACCGACCCTTTGATGGAATGAAGATCTTACAGTGCAAATCCATGCAATGAAATGTTTGCGCGCATACAGTCGGACGCCAACTTTCGATAAAACAGCCAGCTTACCAGCTCCTCATGGATATGGCCTCGAATTGACTGTAGAAATTGTTTTAGCTTTCATATCTCTATGAGGGGGACAGTATGCTCACCTCTTCAACCTCGTTGGTGAAATTCGAGACACGGCAACACTCATCAAGATTCTTCCCCGAGTGCTCTCTAATGATTTTCTGGGCTTCTTCGGTTCCTGAAGGCATGGTGGAGGATCGACCTTTTTTTCAGAAAAGGGGGCAATAAAGAACTCATTCAATGGACCGATGTTGCAAGAAACAGGCAATATATGGCATGTGCAGTATCGAGCGTGATCTTTTTGGACCTTGAATTCTAAGGAACGTATAGACCTTTTATTCCTATCAAGGCCAGCATTGCCATCGTTGGTTGCTTCGTCATTATGACAATCGAGGGTGCCGCTGGCATCTTTCAGCTATACGGCTCGAACGGAGGATTGTTATTATATGTTCACGATGATGATTACATGACAAGTCGAAGGCAAGAGTCATGGAAATTGGATCAGTATTCCATATCCTTGAGTAATTCGGGCTCACTCTCGGAATTCTCGGGGTGGCCATAGATAGAACCTTGCTGCTGCATTCTTATTCTCTCACCAACCCATTATTTTCTATACTAGCTGAATAAGAACTGAACATGTCATAATATTTCTGCCTCTATTGACTGTCTGGCAATTTAAACAGGATATAAAGGTGAATATCATGTGTATAACCCTAACCCTAAGTCAATGGACAAAGGCGAGTGTTTCAACCTGTCTATATATGTGATGGATTTAATATTCCTTTCAACATGAAACATCAACGAGTCACCCGGAAGATTCGTTCTTCCATAATTAAAGCTACTCGAGTCTTTGTCTGAGTGCTTTATGCTCAAATGGCATACGCCGGAAGCAGGATGGAATACTAAGCTTTGCAGGAATGTGAAACATCCATTATGCTTGCGCTTTTTATTCAGAAAGACATCAGCATATATCAGCCGAGCCTCCCAACTTAGGCGTACACCTAGCTAGTAGCAGTGCATGCTGACTGGGAAAGGATCAAAATGTCAAATAAGGAGTCCCTATTCATACCATTTTCAATCCTACTAGTTTTTTCGACCACTCAACTTGCCCTGGTGTCTCGCATGGTTGCATTTTTGCATATCCAAAGGATAGATATTCGCAGCTACTACGTCTGCGAGTCTATCAACACCACCGGGCAATATCAGGATGAAAACCTGAATTTCGACCTGTATGTTCTGCCGGAAAAACTGTCCTTGAACCAGGGACACACCACCAATGGTGCTGCAGGGTATGGCTCGGTTTTGAGTATCGCGTGCTTAGCTGGCACCTTTGTTCTGCGGAATAATAAGTATTATAGAGTAAGTAATGTTGAATATCTGCAGCAGCTGAGATGCTCAGGGTCAGACAGTTAATCAGCTATAGCATCATAAAGCCATCCTCCGAGGCATGACTATCGCTCTGGGTCTCCTAGTTCTCTTCACCTTTTCGGCATTCATATACGTCTTTGCTGTCACGTATCTGACGATCGGCAATCAAATCGACATTCAACGTGCCAGAAACCTCGCCGGCAAACCGTACAATATCGACAGCTGGACACCGGAGACATGGTACCAAGCATTGCTGTCACTTCCGCTATACAAGGCAGACCTGTCAAGCGCATACGAAGAAATGGTGACGTGGAGATGGTGGATTCTGCCCTATCTTTTTGTGTGCATGACGGCTTTTGCGTGGACGGCCACCGTTTATGTCAAGGAGAGAGAGCTTCCAATGGACTCTATGCGGTATTGGAGTGAGAAAGTCAGCATGGATAGAAATTCATCTCCTGTTTGAAGAATTATCGCATCGCCGAAGAGAATTGAGATGCGAAGAAGAGTGCATATATCATGAGAATTGAACCCTAGAGAAACAAATAGTACAAACAACGGAATCTAACTTATGAATTTGCAAATAAAATACAATTAAAACGAGTCTTTATAAAGTGAAATCCCATGACGGCAGGCAAAGAGTACCAGCATCAAGCTGCCTTTGTAATCAACAATGAAAATGAGCACCAGGTCCGACATCCAACATGCCATGCGAGACTGTAGAATGCTCGTCGTCCGTCCGAGAATAAAAATGCGAGGAAGTGTACAGTGGAGAAGTGGAGTGTGAGAGCGTGTCGTGACGAGTCAAAGCCGAATGAAGCGTGATATTCCGTGTGTCTGAAGTATACTGTTTCAAAGACGTAAGACTAGTCGATGAGAATATTGTTTTCGAGTGTAAGAGCGCTAATTAGCAAATTATTCCACGCCATGGTTGTCGGAGCCACCGCTCTCGGTGGTGAAAGAGCCGAGCTTCAATCCGCTGTCCAGAGCAACCATTTCGGCAAGGATTTCCAACACATCCTTAGGCACAGTCTTATCGTATATCGAAATGAGATCTTTCGGCTGGGGGTAGACTCTGAGAGCCTTGTAGAAAGCGAGAGCAGCTTCAATGTTATCCGAGCCTAGGAAAAGAAGTCAATATAAAGCCGGACGCAAGTACGATTGCGCAATGCCCGACGAACCTTCAGCGCAGAGGCTTTCTCCCTTGGCAACTTGGCTCATGAAATAAGCTTCTTTCTCCTCCAAGTCAGTAGGGAAGCCTTCGTCCTTGGCTGCGTTGACGGCCTTCTTGATTTGCTCCCGTTGAGCAGCGCCTTCTGCCTCGGCCTCCTCCTTTGCCGCGCGCGCCATCCGGCGGTTGTCCCTCTTTAAAGCTTTGCGGAACTCGGGATCCGACTGTCTCTTGTAGTCGAACCATGCGGCATATGCTAGATAGAGGCACCGCCGGTCAGTGGTTGTCAATGACCCCGGGGGGGTTAGGAGCGACAGAAAGCATACCGAGAAGGCCTGTGACCACGGTACCCGTGGAAAGGGCAACCAATGTTGAAGTCTTCATGGCGAACGCGGGTGTGAATGTGAATGTGGGTAGCAAGAGGGACACGAAGATGGCAGCAATGGGCGATGATGGAAGTGATGTTGTTGTTTGTTGCGTTCCGGGCAGCTCAGTTGTCGAGTTGTAATCGAATTAATTTTGAGCTGGTGGATCATTGTTGTTCCGCCGCGGCGCTTCGGCCCATCAGGAGGACAGCTCGGGTAGTTGCAACTCTCCACGTCAGAGTCAGACTACACATCTTGGTCGGCACAGGCTGGTTCCAGCCTTCGTCAAAATGGCCTCGCAGTTGGACAAGCTCATGGACGGCGCTGGCCTGACGCTGCGCAACAAGTCGCGGCGGCGACCACAGATCAGCGCGCCGAAGCCTATCTCCGGCCCAAAGCCGGCAGATAGGAGACCCTCGGGCGCTCAGCAGGGTGGTGCAACTTCAGATCTCGTCAAGCGCCGCTACTCTTCTCGTTTCAACCAGGCCCCGGATTCATCCTTCGATGCTCCCCCGGTACCGAGCCTTCCACCGGATGTGCATGGGTTCAAGGCGCCGGCTGCTGTCCCCAATGGACTCCAGCCCGG
Organism: Penicillium sp. OUCMDZ-019; assembly: GCA_011750695.1. Classification (NCBI taxonomy): domain Eukaryota; kingdom Fungi; phylum Ascomycota; class Eurotiomycetes; order Eurotiales; family Aspergillaceae; genus Penicillium; species Penicillium sp. OUCMDZ-019. The sequence continues at coordinate 150,713 of WTTZ01000043.1, read as the reverse complement.
CCCAGGCGTAACACTCGAGGTAAACCTCAGGGCTTTGAAAGACCCATCTTTACCTGTTGAAAAATGTATGTTTGAACGCATATGTCCCAACGCTGTATATAACTGACATGCTGCAACAGATGTGGCCGGATTGCTTGCCAACGCCTCCGAGGAGGAGATTCGGGAATACCAGCAGAATTTACGCAAAGTCAAGAACCGTACATCCACAGACTTGCAACAAAACGTATATCAAAATCGAACCCAATTCATCAAAATTAGTGAAGAGGCAGAGAAGCTCAAGGGCGAGATGCGTACTCTGCGTACTTTGATGTCGGAGCTTACGACGACATTGGGACAGACCCATGATGCCACCGGATCGAATCCGCTATCGGCAGCCGATGATCGCGCGTCAAAACGCAGCAATCGTAGCTCTGTTGCAAATCTCGAGAATATGTGGAACATACAACTGCAGACGCTGTGGAAGACGGTCGAGGGGTCTCAAAAGTTTCTCCCGACAATCCCGGGTAGACATATAGTCTTGGAAAGTGGACACTGGGTAGAGCTTGACTCGGCGACGTGGAAACCAAGACGGCCGGTGCATATTGTCCTGTTGAATGATCACCTCCTGGTTGCTGCTAAGAAGCGAAAGCGGATCGATCCAAACAGCCCAAGTCAGCATCGGGGCCCAGCTCCAACTAAGCTGGTTGCTGAGGAATGTTGGCAGCTGCAAGACATCGATATGATTGACTTGGGAGCAAATCTCGGATCAGGAGCAGCACGTGCTGAAGCAGAGCATAGAGGTGTAGCCCATGCGATCAACATACGCGTTGGTTCTCAGTCATACACCTACCGCTATGATCAGCGTAACAATACCGCCAAGAACGAGCTTTTGGCAACGTTCCGCAAGACTGTCGAAGACCTTCGCAAGACCCTGCGATCCGAAATTGAAAATTTAAGCAAGCCCAGCGACGCATTTCGTACCCTTGGCCATCTGGAAGGCGCTCGGAAATCAGGCCTGCACGATAGTCCCGAAAGCTTCAAGGATAAACCAGAAGTTCGGATTGATGTGGACGGTAAACAGCACAATCTGCGATGGGTAGAAGGCCAAATCGACGAACTTGACATTGATATCGCATTGCAACACTTTAAGGAAGCTGTCTCTAGCGTGGAACGGCTGAGGAAGCTTGCACGGGGTCTCAAAGGAAATGCCGCTGCCCAAGATGTTATCAATCAGAAGGTGGACGAACGAGCAACGACACTCGCCAGCACCCTTTCCCGTACGTTGGTTGACACCCATTCGTTCTTGGTATCTACGAAGAAGCATGTCCTTTGGCTTGCTCGTCTCGGGTTTGAAGATCGCGCACGCGAAGCGTATCTACGTGCACGGACTGAAGTCATCCACAAACGCGCGCGCCAATGTATCTTTGAGGGAGACCTACCCTTGTACATCTTTCAGATATCATTTGTTTACTTCACTCTGGTCAAAAACACAATCAGCACATACCAGCAATGCTTCCCACCCGTAATGACGAGTTCGAGCATCAAATGGGCAAAGGAGCATCTGGACGAATTCAACGCTGTTCTTGTGAGGCAGCTCAGCAGTGTCCAGCGGGGCACGACAATTTGGCAGAAATGCATGGACACTTTAGACGAGCAGGCTGCTTTGTTGAAAGAGGTTGGAGTGGATTTTACTGATTTGATCAAGAAAGGCCTCGACAATGAAAATGGCGCGCAGCAGGAGGCAGAGCTTGGAGAGCCGGGTGACGCCGAGACACATTGATTTGTACAATGTAGATTCGATTGTGACTTATGCAGCTACGATTTTTGGAGTATTGAATATATATTATGATTAGGCATATACTAGACTATCGTTCTAAGAAAGAGATTTATCTTTTCTATGTAAGCATAAAGTACATACAGTTTATATAATATGATACAGTAGTATGCCGTAGATTAAACACACATTATTCTCTAAAACAATCTTTTCTTCCCAAACTCCCAGTTCAATCCATGCATGCAACGCAAGTTAAATCAAGCACTTAGATTCTATTCAACGCGCGGAATGACATAGTGGTACTTTTCCGCATCATTGACCCCTTCAGCAGCAGCAGACGCGACCTTTGCAGGGGCCAGTGAATTCGAAGACCAAATAGTCTTCCAAGCACCCTGGTCCTCTGCCAGGGTCGTGTCATCCGGCACAACGCCGAGGGCAAATTTCAGCTTCTCGCCGTCACCGACTTCAGAGGGCAGACGCATCCAGAACCGCACCGAGTCGGGGATTTCCTCCCTCAAATGGCTGACCACGAGCAGCGCTTGCTCGGGCCCGAGGTACGGGAGTTGAGGGGCAGATTCTTCTGCTGCAATGTCTGTTGCAGGCCCAGTGCCGTTGAGAAGGGCAAAGCATTTCTCGCGCATGGGGGCGGGCATGCCGGAGAAAGCTTCGTCGAGAATTATAAGCTCTTGTTTCTTTATAATGGCGCGAATGAACAGCACCAGGCGCTGCTGGGCAACGCTGAGTTGGCCGAATGTCGTGGATTCGGCGTATTGGGTGGAGTGATCAACCTGCCAGGCAGTAGGATCGTCATCAGAAAGCACCTTCTTCTGAAACTTTACGGGCATAAAGGACAAGTCAACCCCTTCCACGTTGTCCTTGGCATTTGCAAAATTGGGGTCTAATTCGGGCTGGAAGTGTTCCAGGACTCGGTCGACGAGTGTGTCGATTTCGTAGTTCAAAACCGGCTTTGCGAGGAAAGTGTCTGCCCATGCAGATTCAATCGAGGCTCGCACGGTCAGCTGTCGAGGGAAGAAGGCGTGGATTTCTGGGGACGAATGGCCCATTCGAGATTGGAGGTCAAAAATCGATATAGCAGGCCTTCCGGGCTCGGGCAAGCGAGAACGGCCAAACAGGCGAACGGGCAGTGCGTATGCTTGCGGATGATCAGATGTAATGACAGACAATAGCGTCGTTTTGCCAGATCCATTGGCTCCTAGGACTGCCCACCTCTGGCCACGGCGCACTTGCCACTGTAGGCCTTCCTTGTGATTATCCTCGTCTAATACTGTCTGCTTCCAGCCTCCGAGAACGACTTTTTCACCGTATTGGACATGAACTCCGTCCATTTCAACGATAGGTTGCCCATCGAGAGAAATAGGCGTCCGCGGTGTTGAATTATCAACCTTGCCCTCGGGGCTCTCTGAAGACTGAGACGGGTCGGGATATTGATGTTTGGAGATTGTGTCCTCTATACTCGTCAAGAAAAGTTCCTTTTCCCCGCTGAAAGCAATTTTATCGCCCGAGAGTCTCACGACATGCGTGATCCAGTCCGGTATAGGGTCTTGAGGGCGCAGTGAAAGTAGGACTCTGGGTGAAGACTGGTCCGCGAGATTACGGAGGAGTGAAGAAATGCTGTCAGTTGTTGCTGGGTCAAGTCCCACTATTGTCCTGGTCAGTACGAATGTTATTTCTGTAGTTCTAGCCATAAAAGAAACTTACTGAAAGGCTCATCCAGTAAAAGCAGTTCCGGCTGGGCCAGGAGTGCCTTGGCTATTCGAGTACGTCGCGTTTGGCCGTTGCTCAAATTAGAGACCGGCATATCCAAAAGATCTCGCAGCCTCAAGTTTTGAACCACCTCTTGGAACAAGGCCTCGTCATACAGCCGCGATGAATCTTCTCCTTCCAGTGGATTCAGCTCTGTTTGACCCTTGAGGTACTGCAGCACCGTCCAATCTGTTTCCTCGCGTAGACTTTCGTATCTCGCGCTCAGATATGCGCCTCGTGTGCCGCCGGTTGCCTGAGATCCCTCGCCACTAAAGCCCACGTATTGTATCGCATTGCTCGGATGCCTTAGCTTTGCGTTCTTTGGCGAAAACTCGTCCGACGACAGGTACGGGTATGAACGTGACTTGGGAGGCACGGCGATGTGCTGGCCTCGCAGGACGTTGAGAAACGTAGTGCTTCCAGGGCCAATGACGGCCCAGTGCGAGGGTTTTGGACTCTCGTTTCCTGCATCTATCAGTTGGGGCCTCGATCCTCTACGTTCTGCACGTATAGAGTCGAGGGTAAAGTAGACCTCGGTGAGGAGCGGACGATTGGCCGGGTCAATGCCGGTCGACGAGGGATACGACCGAAAAAAAGAGCCCTTCTTTATGCTGATCAAGGGAGGCGGAGATGCTGTGGTCGAAGCCGCATGACGCACAGTCCGGTACGCCGTCGAGAGTGTGCCAGTCCTCGACAGAAGCGCCGGATACCTCAGCATTTCTGCGCAGCGACGGGCATGAAAAGGCACTCGCGTGGATTGTACAGGCGTGGTTGAGCTGTCGTCTGGTCGGTCAGGCTGAGGTGTTGTTGGTCTGGATAAATTCTCTAGTCCGACATCGCCGCCTGCCAAGCCCGCGTCACGCTTTTCAGCAATGCTGCGAACGTTGGCCTGATGAGTATATATTTTATTTATTCTATTATATTCTATTCTATAACTCTCAGTCTGGTCCTTGCAACATGCATGTCAATGGCGTCTCTAGCAGGGCCAGAGACACACTACGTACAACGTCGTATGCTCGGCGTCCAGAAGAAGCGCCGAGGCTGGTTCCTGGATTTGCTGCCGACTCAATCTGTCCTGCGCAACCCACTACAGCTGTGAATTATGTCTCTCTTCCCTTGGAGGCATTCCACGTTTCTGCTCGTCGCCGCGGCCATGACCGTCCCTGTTGTCGCCGCGGCCGTCCTGCGAGGCCGTGAGCTGCCTGACCTGGCGTCTCTTCCCTCGCTGCCGCTGTTTGACGCAGCACGAAAACATGCGAAGGACGACGACCGCAAAGTGGCTGTGATCGATCGTACCAAAGGGCAAAGCTTCACATACCGACAGCTGTTGTCCGATGTGTCGGCGAAGAAGAAATGGCTGCTGGAGCGCCTGTCACTTGCCGACTTGGATGAACGACGAATCGCATTTCTCGTCCCGAATGGCTACGACTATGTCGTGATGCAGTGGGCTGTATGGGCCGCCGGGGGCGTCTGCGTGCCACTGTGTATGTTGTTTGCTGCATTGACACAATCGTGGCGCTCTTCTAACTGAAAGTCAACCATAGGCACGTCGCATCCCGTGAAAGAGCTTCTCTATACGATTGGCGATTCGCAGCCCTCGTTGGTGGTCATTCACCCCGCCTTCGCAAAGGTCGAGCCGGCTTTGCGCGAGCAGGTTGTGGATGTGCCATTTGTAGATTGCGTGCCAATTGCCAGCTCCGGAGACGCATCTTCAATCCCACTGCCCCCATTTCACGACTCGTTGTCGTTGGATAGACGGGCGCTCATGATATATACCTCTGGCACGACGTCGAACCCCAAGGGCTGTGTTACGACACACAAGAATATCACGTTCCAGGCAGACTGTCTTGTCAAAGCATGGAAGTATACCTCCTCGGACCACTTGATCCATGTCCTGCCCTTGCATCACGTCCACGGAATCATCAACGGCCTCACCGCATCATTTCTGAGCGGCGCAACGGTAGAAATGTATCCCAAGTTCGACCCCAAGACTATCTGGGAAAGATGGCAGGACAAGGGCTCATCGACGATGTTCATGGCTGTGCCTACTATCTACTCTCGCCTTGTTGACTATTTCGATGCACACATCCGCTCAACCGATGCGGAGGTGCCATCGAAAGAGGGTGCCAACGCTCTGCGACTCATCGTCAGCGGCTCCGCTGCTCTGCCGACTCCGATCAAAGCCAAATTCGCTGAAATCACCGGCCAGGTCCTGCTTGAGCGGTACGGAATGACTGAAATTGGCATGGGGATCAGTTGTGGTCTCGATGTCTCTCAGCGCCTGGACGGAAGCGTGGGCTGGCCATTGCCCGGCGTCCAGGTGCGGCTAACAGAGAAAGAAACTGGCGCGATCATTGAGGACGGCGAAGAGGATGGCATGGTTGAAATCAAGGGCGACAACGTGTTCCTCGAATACTGGAACAAGCCCGAGGCCACGGCGAAAGAATTCACGTCGGACGGCTGGTTCAAAACAGGCGATGTTGCAAAGCGGTCAAAGGACGACGGCGCATACTATATCCAAGGCCGTGCATCAGTTGACCTGATCAAGACCGGTGGATACAAGGTGTCAGCGCTGGAAGTCGAGCGTAAAATCCTCGGGCTGGAGAGTATACAAGAAGTGGCTGTTGTCGGTATCGCGGACGAGGAATGGGGACAGCGTGTTGCTGCAGTTATAAAGCTGAGAGATGGCGTAAGAACCCTCCATGACTCACTCTCTCGAGCATTAACTAACATCGCGTACAGACTGCCACGTTGGAACTGGGCACGCTTCGGACGAAGTTGAAGGAGGAAATGGCTCCATACAAAATCCCCACGATCCTCAAGCTTGTCGACGGTATAGAGCGCAATGCCATGGGCAAGGTCAATAAGAAAGACCTGCTGAAGAAGTACTGGCCGGATGCATAGATTTGGAGACACTAGAGGATAGAAGTATATACATGTATATAGAATACGTACCGGCTAAGGCTCCAAGGCTGCAACTCATCAACAACAGATACCGTGGATGGCTGCCAACACAGCCATGGATCAACGCAATGTATTACATCAGGCTTCTGCCTACTTTACTGTTCACAATTTTCAGCAGAATCACAATAGCAAGCAAAGCCAGTAGCTAGATAATCAAGATGCTGCCCCAAAAGCCACGTCCAGCCCATCACTCCCCTCTCCATTCACACAATGTCTTGAATTCAGACCTGCAGTCACTATCAGAAGGCTATACTTTCTCTCCATACTGCCTCAGCAGTGAGCACTTTGGCGCGCAGTCATCGGCTGTGCCAACATTAGGAAACGGACAGGAACAACACCATGGAGGCGAAGACAAGTCAGCGACCTCAACACATTTTCACCTTCAGGGGCCATACAATGCAAAGGCGGCCGTCAAGAACAGTAGTACCGAGTCTTGGTTCAAAGCTGGCATTACCGAGACTTCAATCGATGGGACAGCAGCATCCCTCTCCTCATATTCTTCGGTATATTCTTCGCCAGAACAGCAGATCAAGCGGCCATCCACCGCCGCCAAAAGCGAGGCAAGTGGACGAAGTAGCCTCATATCCCAGCGCCAAGAGAGCGAGAGAAGTATCTCCAGCTCCATGGGAGTCACAAGTATGAGCAATGACAGCCAGAGGCATGCTCAGCCGCAAAGACCGAAGAACAGAGCTGATCTGGCGAGCAAATCTCCAAATCACTCGATTTCCTCCTATACGTTTGGACGTATAAAAGAGAAGGAGCGCAATCCGCTCAAGTACGTCGATACCATTCGAGTATACTAGAGAATACTGCTAACACCGAGTACAGATGGCTGTATCGCCGGTCAGACGCTAATATGCGAAATGCAAATCAAACCAAGTCCGAACAGCAGGATCTAGCACAACAGCCGCGTACGGCAAAGCAAAGCCAAGAAGAATATTACGAAGTAAAACAGAAACAACAGCAGGCCATATCTCAGGAATTTGGGCCTGATCTGCTTGACAAAATGGAAAAGCTAGAGGAGAAACTTGATACATTGATTGTCTCTCACTTCTCGACATCAAGATCAACAGGCAGCCCTGGAAGTAGCATTGCCTGTCCAGCAACGTTCGACTCAAAGGATAATACCGAATGCAGACAAATCCAAGGCAAAGATGTAGATGCATACAACCACCTTGAGGTGAAAAACACGAAAGAAAAAGGGCAAAAGCCGGGTCAGCTTCCTCGTGACGACCAGATCGAACAAAAGCAGTATTGGGAAGTTCTAGCGGCAGAAATCGACCGTCTGATCAAGTCCAACAACAAACTTTCTGCATGCATCGACGCGTTAGGCACGTCTGGTCTTATTGAGCTCATAGAAATACTGAGCTCTTCCATAGAACGGCTCAACTCTGAACTTGTTTCTCTACGGCGACAACAGCAACAGAGCAACGCCCTCAGAGAAGAATCAGCACAGAACCCCAACGATGATACCCTGCAGCAGCAACTAAAAGCCCTAGAGATACAAGCAAACACCATACAGCGCCTAGGCGTACTCCTAGGACGGCGCGAAGAGCAGCTACAGCACGAAAAGAGAGCGGCCAAGAGGTACAATGAGACCATTTCGGGATTGGAGAGGATGGTTCAAGTGTTGGAGGTAGAATGGCAAAGAGTTATGCCGCTGGTTTCTGGTTCTGGTGTCACCGTACCATCCAATTAGAGCATTAGAGCAATTTTGAGATTAGCTGCTGTTGGTGCAAGAGGTTATTCCTAAGCTAGAAGCCCTAAGTACATCTTGCCCTTTTAGGATTGCCTTCATCCTTGAGTCTTTTCGACAACAAATAATAGATCTGATACGACATATAATTGCCTCTTCGAAACCAATCTTCAGCGCGTCTAATGAGTCATGAAAAGTAGGTAGTTAGGTAGTAGGAATTACTCTGGTTATTCTGGGCCTCGTTTCGGATGATCAAGTTTCTTGATATCTCCGCATTCCACCCAGTCGTGATCCTGCACTGGCTAACGCAGCCTTAGCTGTCCAATCTATACCTAGATAAGTACGATTATGTTTTATACATATATCTCCCTATCCTTCCTCCAGGCTAACACCGATTCGAGATGCCTCAAGCCGGGGTTAGACGTAAATACATTCTCATTTACTATGGTAGAAAAGTAGATCACGTAGGAAAATGAATCAGGCAACATAATTGAAAGAATATATTGATATATTATAATTATACAAACCCAACCATCCACGCTATGCAAAACAAGAAGAAAGAGAAAAAAAAAACGCCACGCCAAACCAACCAAACCAACCACACCACCCAAACAGACAAACACACATAACGAACGCATAACACATAACACATCACACATCACACATAACATTGAAATACCCATACATACAGTACCCATTAAACCAAACTGGACACATTATACATATCAATCTAGGAATCTATCTGTTCCTAACACTTAATCTACGTTCGTTCTGTTTTAGTGGTCAAAAGACTGTAACTTTTGGTACATGGAAAAGTATCACAAGACAACGAAAGCATAACAACTTTTTTTATAAACAAGCATGGTCTTTTCTCCTCCTGCTTTTATACCCATTTTCGACGAGGTCGAAAATTTCAAGGTGCCAGAATGAGAGCCAGCAATGCCATGCGGCAGTAAAGACCATAGCGCATCTAGAGACATAATTAGTATCTTCCATAGCCATCTTCAAATTCATGCGAGAACTTACCTGTCTGAAGTATGCTGCCCTCTGATCAAAATCAACCTCCTCCCCAATCTCTGCATTTCTCGGCAATGGGTGCATCACGACCATGTGGCTCTTGGCATGCTTCAGAACCGAGTTGTCGACGACGAAGCTGTTCTTGAGTCTTTCGTATTCCGCGAGGTCGGCGAAGCGCTCTTTCTGGACCCGAGTGCAATACAGCACATCGGACTGGGCAACAATCTCCGGGGTGAGCTCCTCAGACTCGCGGATGAGCTGGCCAGAAGACACAACTAGTTTGCGCACATCCTCTGGCAGTGACAAAGCCTTGGGAGCAACCAACTGAATCCGCACATCGTAGAACTGGAGAAGCTTGATCAAAGAATGCACAGTACGGCCGTACCTCAGATCTCCGGTGAAAGTAACGGTCAAGCCAGTGACAGTACCAAGTTCTTCTCTGATGGTGAAAAGGTCGAGGAAAGCTTGAGTAGGGTGTTCAAGGCTTCCATTGCCACCATTGATGACGGGGACCGAAGAAAATTTGGCCGCCGTGTGAGCACTGTCTTGATCGGGATGACGCAAGACGACTGCATCTCCGTAGCATCCCAAGGTACGGATGGTGTCTTGGAGTGTCTCACCCTTCTTTGTGGAAGAATGTTCTGTAGAGATCACCACTGTGCGACCACCGAGCCGTTGCATAGCGGCATCGAAAGAGGCGGAAGTGCGCGTAGAAGGCTCGTAGAACAACGTACACAAAACACGCCCCTTGAGAATATCAAGGACACCCTGTCTTTCAACCCCGAGACGCATCTCCTGCGCCACAGTGAAGAGAAGATGGAGATCTGCACGGTTGAACTGGTTGACAGAAACGACATGCTTCTGCTTGAAATTAGACCGTGAAAGAAGCTCCCGCAGGGATGTCGATGTTTGAGACGAGGGAGAGAAGAGTGGCGGCCCAAGCTCAGGAACATTAGGAACCGAATCAGCCACCTTTGAGCGGAAAGGTCGGACAGGAGTGCTGGTCGAGAAGCGTCGCTCAATTGAAGTGTCAAGTTTCGGTTGCACACGTGGAGAGAATGCCCTCACCGAAGGTGACTGTGGCACAATCCGGTGTGCGGACATGTCTGTACCATCTGGCGCCTCGAATTGGATGTCACCGTCAAGGCAAGATGTCTTGTTCTGGAAAACAACCCGGTGGACAGCTCCCGTCATTGGTTTTCCGTTGAAAGGCGACCAGACATCACCACTGTTGAAGATGTAGGGACGGTCAACTTCGACTTCAATCAGAGTGTCAAGCTGGTCGTGCAACTCGAAAATCCTCTTGGGGTTGTCATAAAGTCGAGTAGTGATATCATTGAGCGTCAACTTGTTCTGAGAAACCGCTGTAAGCAGCAAGGGTAGTGCATCAGCAATACCAACCGCAGGGCTAGCTTTCTTTCCGGCCAGCTGGTACGGGATGGTTCCAATGGAGAAAACATCAATGGTGCTTAGATATTCCCAAAGTGCATTTTGATCCTCGACTGTTGGCAAGCCAGTGCATTCTGGGTAATCTTTCTGGGTGAGGAAGAGACTGTAAATGGAAACGTCACAAGTGACCTTGAGGCCCTTCTCCTTGCTGAGAGCAATCAAGTTGATGTCCTCCTTTGATGAAACATTCAAAACATGAACATTGCGATTGTGCAAGCTAGCCAACAGAAGAATCGAAGCAAGATCCGTGGCCCTGGCATCCGTAATCAGAGGTTTGCTGGCCGGCCAGGCTCCGAAATGGCTGGTTACAGCGGCTACCTTGTTGATGTTGCCAGAGAGATGATTGAAAGGAATAAAGAGAGCTCCCACTTCATTGGTCACCTGGCCGACTTGCTCCGAATTGGTAGCCGTGGCAGCGACGGAAAGATTGAAATCGCAGTAGGTTCTAACCTTGGAGTTCTGCTGGGCCGCCTTCAAGACGACGGCATCCGTTACAGAGGCATCCACTCCAACGGGCATAACACGAATCATAGTGAAGCCAGCCGCAATAGAGGCCTTGGTGACCCGTTCGAAATCTCTCGAGCCTGGCGTGAGAATTCCTGGAACGAAAGCGGCGGTGTTTATGAGACCAGGCAGTACGATAGTGCGATGGCTGGTCTGGTGGTCAATGGTAAGAACACTAAGTTCAAACTGCCGTGCAAGCGCCTCAATCAAGATCTTTGCGTTCTTGACGTTGGTGACCAGAGGAGTTTGGTAGTCAACAGCCATACGCCTAGTTCTGTAACCCTTGCTCATGTAGTTGGCTGGACGACGATATCTGTTGCTTGATGGCAGGTTGATGTACAAATCAATCAGATTGTTGGCAAGATGTTGCGTAAGAGAATATTCCGACTTGAGATCTTCTTCATCCTCTCCAGCGAGAAGCTCCAAGTACTTGACTGGAATGCCATGTTCCTTGATGTAGTCAGCGGTACCGGCAGTAGCAAACAAATTGTAGCCCATCTTGTGCAATTTCTGAATGGAAGGCAGCATTTCCAACTTTTCCTTGAATGAACCGATCGAAAGCAAAATGTTCTTCTTTGGAAGACGGAAGCCAGTCGAAATCAGAGCCTTGAGATAAGCCTCGGCTCGATCACGGCCGAAACAAGCGACTTCACCAGTTGAAGCCATCTCAACACCCAGCACAGGGTCTGCTCCAGAAAGACGAGAGAAAGAGAATTGAGGAACCTTGACACCGACGTAGTCCTTGGGAACGCTGGTCGGGGGGTATTCTTGGAACGGTATCCCGAGCATAGCCTTGGTGGCCATCTCAATCAAGTCCACGCCCATGACTTTGGAAACGAAGGGGAAAGAGCGAGAGGCACGAACATTGCATTCAATGACCTTGATATCGTTGTCTTTGGCGATGAATTGAATGTTGAAAGGACCAGTGACATTGAGCGCATTTCCGATCTTTGCCGTAGCATCCTCAATGCGTCGGACAGTTTCAGGGTCCAGATCCTGTGGTGGTAGGATAAGAGTAGCATCACCAGAATGGACACCAGCGTTTTCCACGTGTTCTGAAATAAAGTGGCCGACCATGACACCGTTACGAGCCACAGCATCCATCTCGATTTCCTTCGCATTTTCAATGTACTTGGTGATAACGACTGGGTGCTCGCGAGAGACTTCAGCAGCCTGCTTCAAGTAGTTTGCCAGGTCGTCCTTGGAATAGACAGTGTTCATAGCAGCTCCGGAAAGAACATAGGACGGCCGGACGAGCACTGGGTAGTTGACTTTGTCACAGAAGACAGTGGCTTCTTCAATGCTTGTCAATTCCTTCCAGGCGGGCTGGTCCACTCCGATACGGTCAAGCATTCGAGAGAATTTGTATCGGTTCTCAGCACCGTCAATCATCTCTGGGGAAGTGCCCAGAACCTTGACATTCAAACGATGCAGCGGCAAAGCAATGTTGTTAGGAGTTTGACCACCCATAGACATGATAACACCACTGGAAGACTCTAGCTGGTAGATATCCAGGACTGTCTCCAAATTGATATTCTCGAAATAGAGCTTGTCTGCCTCGTCGTAATCAGTGCTCACTGTCTCTGGGTTGTAATTGACCATGACGGTCTTGTGTCCCTGTTCTCTAAGGGTACGAATGGTTCTGACAGAGCACCAATCGAATTCGACGGAAGAACCAATGCGATAGACACCTGAACCGAGCACCATAATACCATGATCATCAAATGTAATATCATGTTCCGAGCCATTGAATGTAAGGTAGAGGTAGTTGGTAAAGGCAGGGAATTCTGCTGCGACTGTGTCGATCTGTTTAACAACAGGAATAATGCCGGCCTCCACACGCATGCGCCTAATAGCCAGTTCATTTGAGCTCAGGAATTTGGCAAGTTGACGGTCAGCAAAACCAAGTTGCTTAGCTTGGCGGATCAAATTGATTGGCACGTTGGTGGCATTGTAATTGCTGGTAAGCATCTTGCCAAAGTCGCTCAAGCTCTTGAGTTTGCGCAGGAACCACTTGTCAATCTGGGTCAACTTCCAGATGTCATCGACAGAGTAACCACTATGCATAGCATTTGCAATGGCAAAGAGACGCTGGTCGGAAGGTGTCTGAAGCTCGGTGTCAATTGACATCAAGGCACTCGTCTCATTGAAGCCCAAGTTGTGAAAGTCGACAGAGCGAATGGCCTTCTGGATTGCCTCTTCGAATGTCCTGCCGATGCTCATGACTTCACCAACACTCTTCATGGATGAGCCCAGCTGGGTGGAGACACGTGTGAATTTCTTCAAGTCCCAGCGGGGAATCTTGACAACAACATAATCGAGCGACGGCTCGAAGCATGCACAAGTAACCTTGGTGACGGAGTTGGAGATCTCGTTCAATGGAATACCGAGACCAAGCTTGGCTGCAATAAAAGCAAGAGGGTAACCGGTAGCTTTTGAAGCAAGAGCGGAAGAACGAGACAGACGCGCATTCACTTCGATGATACAGTATTCCCTCGAGAACGGGTTGAGAGCATACTGAATATTGCACTCGCCCACAACTCCAAGATGGCGAATAACATTGACAGCGGTAGTGCGGAGCATGTTGTAGTCCTCGTCTGAAAGCGTCTGAGAGGGAGCGACGACAATGGAGTCACCAGTGTGAATACCCAGAGGATCGAAGTTTTCCATGTTACAGACAGTAATGCAATTGTCGCGGGCATCTCGGACAACCTCGTATTCGATTTCTTTCCAGCCTTTCATACTTCTCTCAATGAGAACCTGTGGGCTGGCAGCGAAAGCCTTTGTGCAGAGTTCTCGCAGCTGGTCGGTATTATCAGCAAAACCACTTCCTAGACCACCGAGGGCATACGCCGCGCGAACAATGACAGGGAATCCAATGTCCTCGACAACTCGCATAGCCTCATCGATGTTGGAAGCAGATGCAGACTTGGCACATTTCTCGCCAATAGATTCCATGCTTCGAGCGAACAGCTCACGATCTTCTGTGGTGATGATGGTATCGATAGGAGTACCTAGCACCTTGACCCCAAGTGCTGCGAACTCATCTTTCAATTGAATACCGACTTGCAAGGCCGTTTGACCACCAAAGGTGACATAAATGGCATCTGGACGCTCGTGCTTGATGACCTTACGCACAAAGTCGGCATTCACAGGAAGGAAGTAGACTTTGTCGGCCAGACCCTTGGAGGTTTGAATAGTGGCAATATTGGGGTTAATCAAGATTGTATAGATTCCTTCTTCTTTCAAAGCTTTGATGGCTTGACTACCGGAGTAATCGAATTCGCCAGCCTGGCCAATACTCAAACCTCCACTGCCGAGAACGAGCACTTTCTTGACAGACACACGGGGCGCTTTCTTTTCGTTTTCCTCGATGGTGCCACCAGGGAAGGCAACGGGCTTGCTCAGAGCTTCCGATGAAGCCAAAACGGTTTGGATCGAGTTAATGAAGACATCAAAAAGAAACTCTGTGTCGCGAGGACCGGGTGTGCTTTCAGGGTGGAATTGAACACTGAAATAAGGGCGGCTGGTATGCCGGATACCTTCGTTGCTGCCGTCATTGGCATTGACGAAAAGCTCTTGCCATCCCTCTGGAAGAGTGGTAGCGTCGACAGCGAAACCATGGTTTTGAGATGTGATGTGGCACTTTCCAGTGACCATGCTGGTACAAGGGATGTTGTGGCCGCGGTTACCAAACTTCATTTTGATCGTGTTTGCACCAACTGCCCGAGCGAGCAACTGATGTCCCAAACAGATACCAAAGATTGGTATTCTGCCTTCCTGGACAGTCTTGGAGATATTCTGGACCGTGGTAGCAATCGTGGCCGGGTCACCGGGACCGTTCGAGATGAAAAGACCATCATACTCTCGCCCCGCAAGATTGTGAAAGTCGTAATCCCAGGGAATAACGAGGACCTCGACACCTCGGGACAGGAGGCAGCGAAGTTGGTTGTACTTCATGCCGACGTCTAGGCACAGAACACGGACTGGACGGCCGGAGGGATGCTTCAATGCAACGTCTTGGGGAGGGGTGAAAAGACGGGGCTCTCGGATAGACACTGGAAAAAATACAGATAAGTATGGGCCATAGACTAGGTGAAAATGGATGCGTATACATACCTTCTGCAACAAGGTTCTTTTTGTTTGGGTCCACCCAATCAATTTTTTCAAAGTGCTGTCTCCATTGAGTCGCGGGGATGATACCATTGCTCTCGGTTCCATTGGGCACGTGAGGAGACTCGAGCAACAACCGACCGAGCATACTTCCTTCCTCTCGAATCCGCTTGGTCAGGGACCGAGTATCAACACCATAGATACCCGGAACGCCCTGTTCCTTAAGCCATTGACCGAGCGAAGATTCAGCAAGGAAGTGTGAATATCCTTCGCCGGCGTAGGTGGCTACGACCAAAGCAGCAATGTGAATTTGAGATGACTCGAAGTGCTTGGGGAGCTCTTTAAGCACTTCGTCCATGGCGTCCCGTGAGGGCACGCCATAGTTGCCAACCAAGGGGAAGGTGATCACCAAAATCTGTCCTCGGTAGGAGGGGTCGGTAATCGACTCCGGATAGCCCACCATTCCAGTTTGGAAGACCAATTCACCAGCGACACTCTTCTCGGCTCCAAAACTGTATCCTTGGTAGACAGTTCCGTCCTCGAGCTCCAGAGCCAGCTGCTTGTCAGAGCTTCCCACAATGGGGGACGACGCGGGAGGAATCAAGGCGCCATTGCCAACAGCAGGCATGGCCGGCAGTGGCTGCAGGTTATTTGCCGATTGATATGAAGCAGCGCCTCCGCTGGAAGGGCTGAGAGGAGCCACATTGTCGTTCACACGAGCAGTGCGGGGAGAGGTAGGCTCGGGTTGCGACATGGCGAATTTTTTTGGGGATATGATTTGTTAAATCAAGGGTCCTCCGAGGGACGAGATCAAGAAAATTGACTCTACCGAAGCATTAGCAGCCTACAAGACCAAGCGTCTGTCTCGTCGGTCACTTCTGCACGGGAGATGAGGAGGGGAGGAGGGGTAAGGAAGAGGTAGAGGAAGGCGAATGTTGGAGGAGAGAAAAAAAGTTCCGGCAGGCACGAACGAGGCGGGAGGGAAAAAACGCCATAGGAAGGTCAGCGGCAGAATAAATTTTTGTGTACGCGGGCCCACTTGGCGCGGGTCGAGATCGGCCAATGCGCAGCTCCCATTGGCTCGCGAGCTCTCAGTGGGGCGCGTCGCCTGCAGCTAGTGGCTGCATCTTCACCGCCTGCACACCCCCCTCTGCCACTCCTTGCGCTGCGAGCATACAACAGCATATGAAAGACCTCACTGGCATTGAGCTTGCATCAATGCACATACTCGATGCTGCTCCTAGTATGTAGTATGTACTGCGGCAATTGAGTCTTGTTTGTTCGTACTGCCAGTCTACGTACTACGCACATCATTCTTGGCGTTGTCACTAGGCTTAGGGTTTTCTTGGTCCATACTCGACATTCGAAACTGGATCAGGTAGTGTCAGATGAGCAGGTCTAATTATATATAGTAATTACCTGTTACAAGTATACGCCTCCATCTCTTTCTTTCCAGCGTACTCGTGCAAATGAGCTATATCGACGCCATATCAAACTCCCAAGGTGAAGCCAATGTCCCGTGACCGTGAGCAGGCGTGAAACGCTGCATATGCATATGCCTCATCAATGGCTTTCCGTCCTGCTGATCGAGATGTATATGACAAAGTGCTCCACGGATTCCGTAATTGCAGCTGTTTCTGACTGATGACCTCGAGGCAGCCGACGATGCAACCCGCGAGGATATATCTAGCAACATTCTGATAGATTAGCTCGCCGGGTAACAGCAGGAGAATAGGTTAGCTTGGGACGAAAGAGAAAGACACAAGGAGGTCATTTCACAGTAATCTATATCTACACGGAAAGCCTGCACTGCAATGACAGCGGGACTAGGGTTCACCTAATCTGTCTGATGGAGCTTCATCCAGCCCAAAACCAACTCGTAGGTACTTCCTGCACAGTAAATAGGTCAGCTTAGCTTCAGATTCATCGGCCTTGCATGGCTGGTGGCAAGAAATCCGTCACATCTCGAAACAAACCTGACTTATCCTCGACATTCCTTTGTTTTGTTCTGTTCCTGTTCGAAGGACGGTGCGGACCGCGGGCGGCGTATTCACTGGCAGCCTCAGGCCCATCTGAAGTCATTGTGTTTGTAAACTCCCTGGTAGTTACTGTCTCTAAATCGACGTAGTTGAAACCTCAGGCACCTGCAGTCATGTGAAGAAACGGGTGGTTCTTGGCAGGCGGTCCAAGCTCTTAGCCTCTTACAGCCCCGCCTCCTTCCAAGGTTCCTCTCATGCATGGACTTACAAGTTACTACTGTACTTAGTACTTGCTACTCTGCTGCTAAGCTAGCACTTGGCTGCTAGATAGCAATGCAAGTCCCTTGATTCTCGACGAATCAGACCGCCCTTCCGCCACCTCGTGTTCATGTGAACATATCACCAGCACTAGGTACATATCAGGACTATGTCTACGGAGTAGTCCTCGCCAATATTCCTTCAATTTCTTGATATCGCGTCTTCCGTATAGAGCTTTCTGTTGTTGCTTTGCTGTGCTGCTTCCGTTCTCTTTTCTGGGTGGCTTCGTCTTTTCAGCGTTTCTCGTCTTTACTCTAATGTCGTGATTTTCATCTCACTCTGCACAGCGGTCAACGGCGAATTGTCGTCATGCTCGCCTCACTACTACGGCCTAGGAAGTCGCGCCGCGCTGTCCTTGTTTCTGCTTCGCCCTCGCACGAGACAACCCCCTTTCTCCGCGGCCTTCTGCGCGACGATCGAAGCCTGGCACCCACCGAGCCAGACGACGTGCTAAATGAACAGTATGGGGACGAAGGACAAGAGGATGACAGCGAGGAAGGATTTCTTTTGCCAATCTTTTCGTCTCCGCACTTGGGTGAGCGATGCTGGGAGTCCAGACAAAGAAGTGGAATAGAATGCTGATAGATCTATGCTGCCAGACCTCATTCCCGTGTACGGCGTCACACACTCCATCCGGTCTCTCATTGTATCGCGATGCGAAACCAGCCTGACTTGGGACCAATTGAGGTCTCCTCAGGTCTCCCAATTTCTCCTCAAACCTATCCAGCAACAAATAAGAGAATCCCAGTTCAATCGATCCACCCTTTATGCGCTGATGGCCAATTGCCTCCAGTTCAACAAGGAGGCCGATCTTAATCCAGGAAACAGCGGGACCTCACGAACGAGGGCACTCGTCAGTGAGCTTCTAGCCATCAAACTCCTCAAGGAATACACAACCCGTGAGTTGATTGATGCGCTTTCGTACGATTTCTATCCTCTTCAAGGACAGGTCCCTCTTTCAGCCGCCGACCTGCGGACACCAAATTGGAATCAATCCTATTCCAAGAGCAAAAACGCAACGGGCGACACTCGGATCTCATGCTTGGAAATAGCCATCCGAGCCCAGGCCAAACGCTTCATATCTCACCCCTTGGTTGTTCAACATCTGGAAGCCATATGGGCTGGCACCATTGTATTTCACTCGGCGGCTGATAACCTGCATCGCCCGCATGGTGCAGCTATTCGTTATGGTCCACCGCGTTATGGGGCTGTAAATACATCCGAGAACCAACAGCACTGCAACAAAGCCAAACACGCTGCCCAGTCTTCGGAAAATCCACGCCGGGCTGTGACGCTTTACGACCCCAGAGATGCGTCCCTCTTTAAATTGTCACGGCTCCGGGTGCCTCGTTACCGACACTTTCTCTCGACTATTTCGTTTGCAGTCTTGTTAGGCCTCTACCTCGCCGTTCTTGTCCAGCGATCTATACCCATCACCACAGTCGAGGTCATTTTCTGGCTGTGGAGCGCCGGATTCATGCTTGACGAGGTTGTAGGGTTCAACGAACAAGGCTTCAGTCTCTATCTCATGAGCTTCTGGAATCTTTTTGATCTAGGAATCTTGCTGCTTCTGTTCTGCTATTCAATACTTCGTTTATACGTTATGGCTATGCCAGACTCTCGGCAACTAGCCGCTGCTAACCAAGCCTATGATCTCTTAGCAGCTGGCGCTGTTCTTCTCTTCCCACGTCTCTTCTCGGTTCTCGACCACTACAAGTACTTTTCACAGCTGCTTATCGCATTCCGCATTATGGCAGCCGATTTGATGGCTGTGTTTTTATTGATTGTTGTTGCCTGCAGTGGCTTTTTGGTCGCGTTTTCTTTCTCTTCGGTGTCGTCAAAGTCGCCTCAGGAGGTTACCTATGGCTTATTTCAGATTCTGATGGGCTTTACCCCAACAGCATGGAGCCTCTGGGAAGAATACAATGCTCTAGGGCGGATCATCTTGACAGTTTTTCTTTTCATCTGTCATTTTGTGGTGGTTACTATCTTGATTACGGTTCTCACCAACTCCTTCATGGCGATTGTGAAGAATGCACATGAAGAGCACCAATTTCTTTTCGCGATCAACACCATCTCCATGGTCAAGTCAGATGCACTGTTCTCCTATGTGGCTCCTTCGAATATCATCGGGTGGCTACTCACTCCGTTGCGCTACTTTGTCCCGCTCCGTGATTTTGTCAAGCTCAACCGTACCCTCATCAAGATCACCCACTTTCCCATTTTATGGTCTATTTGCTTCTATGAGAGAATGATTCTTAGTTCAAGCATCATTGATCCTACTGAACTGGTTGAAGCCGCGAATGGGCGTTCTACGGCAGTATTGCGTGCAAGGAACGAACGACAGAGTCGGTTTGATACATTCCATCGCCTCACGCGCGAGCCATCCATTGCGACCTACCAACAAGATCGTGTATTAGAAGAGCTTTTTAGACGCCCTTTTCGCCAGCAATCTATGCAAGATATTGGTGAAAGTCCAGATGGACGGCGTAAGAATACCATGGTGAAGAATTGGATGCAAGGCATGGATACGATTGAGGAGTTAACGCCGAAGCCTCCAAATGCTCTCCGCAGAGCGAATTCGCCGTTACATCGCAATTATACTGAAACCACTCGTTCTGTTGTCGCATCGGACCCCGAGGAATTCCTCAACCACGGAAATCTTCATCCAGTCCCGGAGCATTCGATCTTGCGCAGTGCGACAGCACGTTTGGGGCGATACGCCTCTCACGCGACTGATGTCGAAGGTGACGATGAGAAATCCAGCGATGAGAACCACGACGATGAGTCGGATGAAGATCCAGACGGTTCGATTTTGAACTCTCTGAATGCGGGGAACACGCCTCGACCCAGCAGCAAGTCGACGCCGAAATTCTTCAGCTCTCGCCCGTCCACCGCGGTGTACAATTCCCGCAAAAACAGTCCAACCCGAAATCGCCCAGTGTCAGGCCATCGCCACGGGCGTAATGCATCCAATATAACTGTTTTACATAACCATCATTCCCGGGATGACGACAGCACAGATGATGCACTGCCAGGCCCCTCTTCTGCGTCTCCGCTAAAGGCACTAGATACAGAGAACTCGGCTTTGGCTCAGCGATCGAGCTTCATGGCAGCTCCTAACTTTAACCGTACCATTGGGTCTGATGTCGGTGACGTTGGCGTTCTTCCGTCCAGTTTGGCTACACAGATTGCCATTGACGGTGATGTTCTTGGTCGACTAGTCCTAGCACGCATGCAGAATATCGAGGCAGGATTCCGCGAGGTGCTAAAGGAGGTTAAAGATCTACATGGCAAGCCGGGTCGCGAGCCCAGATACTCGAGCCGCAAGACCATTGATGACGAGGCTTGACTTGACGATCTGTGAAATACTTATTATTCCTTTGCATTAGATACCCATGTGTTATGCTTTAAGTAATGCTATTTTTTTCTTTCCCAAGACAAGCAGTTCTAGAGTAGTTCTAGCGGACGACGCGTTATATTTATCAATGTAGATCACCAATCGAATGAGAAACGCATATTCGTGGCTATCTCTCGTTGCGACTATGCAGCCTCACTCGCGGCGCCGACTTGGTTGTGCCCTGGTCAGTCTGCGCGCCAGGATCGGCATTCCCCCCTCGCAGAGCAAGGCGTTCGTTGGCCGTGGCGATCTTCTGGCCTCCCTTGAGGTATTGGAAGAAGAGTACCGTGCCACCGATAACGCCGACGGTGCTCAAGAGTGCTATTTTCCGGCTTCTACAGATATGCAAAAAAAACTGTCAAGCTTTGAACTGGATCGTTTGTATGTAAAGGAAGATAGACTTACGACATGCCCGTCCTCCGGGCTGTCTTCATCATTCCTTCTGAAGCGATGGCCATGTTGCGCGGTACAGGTTCGGAGATTCTGAGCTGTTTAAACGTGAACAGGGTGAATCTTCATCCAGTTTATGGTTAATTGATTTCATGTCAGGCAGCATGGATGGTCTAAATTACTAGACCAATATGAGAGCCAGCAGTGGCAAGCATGCCAAAACTGACGGCATATCTATGTATATGTCGCGCTGACGTCAGTCGGGAGAAGCGGTCCAAGCCATTGGCAGAGAAGAAAGACCGCAAGTCTCAGGCATGCAGCGACTAGTTATGTGCATTAGATAGCCCTTGGATAGACATAAGAAGGGGAGAGGAGAGGATGTTGAAGCTAGTCGAGCCAGGCGGGCGGGTTGCTGCAGCCTGCACCTTCCCAGGCAGCAACAGCTCCTGCCATGCAGCCTCCTCAGCCGCCTGACACGGTATATACAGGTAAGTCTGCAAACATCTGTCTGTCCTCCAACTAACACTCGCCTCAGGAACCATCACGGCTTGCTGCTGCTACTGCTGCTGCTGCTGCTCTTAGGGAGTAGGAATAAGATCAATACTCAGCCAGGCCTTTCTTATCACCATACACATAGATAGTATGGCGTCGGTCCAGGCTGCCATTGGCGCTCCCTACGTCTCGTCCACAAACCGCGCACTTGTGCCCGGTCGTGGATCGAGCACTCTGGAGGCGAACTTGCGAATGCCTTTGCTTCTGTTCTCTGACGACGACGCCGATACGTTTGTCTATATCGAGCCAGCTCCCCTGCAGACAGATGAAGCTAGGCATGATCAATCTTTTCGTTGGGATCCTCCGCTACAGACAAAAACCCAGCCTATTCCCCATCGTATACATAGTCGGAAGTTACTCAATACTGGGTCAGAAGTGCTAAAAGATCTCTTTCAGCCTCGCAAACAAGCTCGAGTCCGAAAGCGATATGGTCTCACACACCAGATGCCTCCGGGTGTCAAGTACGCAATTGATCTCACCCCGCCATCCGAGGGTGACGAGGCTGTCATATTCATGACCGAGCTGTCGTGTCCAATTGGCGTGAGAAGATGGGCTCAACTGCAGTCTTTGTGGAAACTACCAGCCATTTGTGTTGGCGGCCAGGATGAAATAGAATGGCTTTCAGTCCCGGGGCTTGAAGCTAAAGAGGAACCCATAACTGTCACCGCGGATGATGACAGTGATGGCCGCAAGAAAACCGAAGGATCTGCCGATAGGGATGGGAAGAGAAAACAATCTCCGCCTCCTCCAAGGATTATGAATTGGCAAGGAAATTTGCCCACCCTACGAGCAGATGTGAATACAACACCAAGCCAAAGAAAAGAGAAACCCCCGATGGCTGTGAAAAAAGTCACTGGTCTTCCTCTTGACTACTCGCCCACCCGGCATCGAACCTGCCTGGAGCGTGTTTTGCATGCACTCGAAGGGCTGGACCCAAAACTTGATACTGCACCAAAACTATGGACCTTCTTTGCTCTGGCAAAGCTGTTACAGGTCGCGACCCGTCCAGAAATTGGCGACCGCATCTTGGTTTGGTTGTACCAAGACAATAATGTTTTGTTTGTCGAGGTGAATCCCGAGCTTACCTATCAGATAGCGTGTGGTCTGCAAAACCGCACTCTGTGTCAAGATACATTCGCCATTCTTGTGGGTGAGGAGGCCCTCTTGGTCTTGGATTCGTTAGTCAGGGGAATCGTACCCAAACACAGGACTCGCACGATTCACGGACGCAACCGCGAGCCTCTGGATGACACAGAAGTGCAGCGAGTGGAATACGCAAGCAAGATATTCCTTGATCGAGTTATCAATGAATTCATCAAGCTTGCCGGAACCGAGATGCTCTGGATTGAACGCATAGTGATACAAAACATCCGAGGGTCGATCAAAATGCCAACACACCAGCCGTTTGTTGACAAGCTTATTGACTTTTGCAAAACATACGTGCGCGGCCAAATATACCAGTTTTTGAACCAGTATTATGCACAGAACAAGAGCTCGAAATTGCACCCAACATACGAGGCGGGGTACCCAGGGATAGATTTTCATACTGCACAGGCACGCATGCCAGCGTTCTGTCGGATCCTGACACCCACCTTTTGGAAAAGCCTCGGAGATGTATCTTTGCTTGCGGACGTGAATGTCTGGGGGCACTCATCGCTCAAAGAATTAGCGCCAGCATTGCCTAATCTGCAGGATCAAGACAAAGCCACTATTCGACAAATCTCATCGGACTCGGTTGACGAAGCCATTTCAGACTTTCTATGCAGAGTCAACCAGGCCCCTCGTAATGAAGCATGGTCCAATGTCTTCTTTGACTTTACGTATTTCCAAAACGATGTCACGATCTATTTGAAGAGTCTGTCGTCTAGTATGACTGACCCTCCAACCTCTGAGCCTGAGAGCACTACTTCTGCACGCGCGCTTGGCGTCCAGTTTGAGATCATCGATACGCTCGTCTGTCTGGGAGAGAAAGAATTCAAATTCCTTCCCCTGTGGGCTGGAGGGAACGACGACGGGACCGGCGGTGTATTCGATGACCAGGGTGTTCCACTGGTGAAAGACGGAGGATTTTCAACGGCCGGTCCATCTGTTCGTCTAGCTGGTGACAGTAACGATGATTACGATAGGTTCTCTATGGATTCTTTCGACACTATCAATCCGGAGGATGCGGCAAGCACTATAGAGCGTGCCTCGCACGAAGCTACTGCCAGCCACGTCGCCACGACTGTTGCGTCTGTGAGCACGACGAGTTCCTCTGTAGCGGGTTTCGAGCTGGTCCGGCCATTTCGGGAGATAGAGATTAGGAGTAATGTATCTGGCAGTACAAAAGATGTTGAAGCTGGTGGTAGACAGAGCGACGACGATTATGAGTTCTTTGATGATGACGACGATACGATTGGCACGATGTCCGATGGGGATGCCATGCAAATATAATAATATCCAATTGTTTCTATTCATCTTTACAAATTCTACTTCATGACTACCTAAGTATACCGTTGGCAGCCCTAGCCCTAACCCTAGATCTCATCAGTAGGGTAATAACCTGTCTCACGACGGTCCAAACCCAGCTACGTTCCCGATTCACAGCCTACACAGGCCAATGGACCAGACTGCAGGTCCTTCGCCGGTTTCCCGAGGGTTGGCACGTCCCTTGAGCAGCCTGAGGTACTACCCTCAGCGCTGGCCACACCTTACCGCGCTCTACATAGGTACTCGAGATTAGCAGCAGTCGCACTGCTAGCCTTGCCCGATCCAGGTTGTGTCGCGTACAGTCCTGCAGATAGTGCTGGCGTATCCTATATATCCTTATACACACACACACACACACACACACACACACACACACACATATGTATATATATATATATATAATGTATAGAACTAACTATCCCACCAATGGAACAGTTTAGGGTGAACAATCCAACGCTTCGAATTCTGCTTCGGTATGATAGGAAGCCGACATCGAAGGACAAAGCAACGTCGCTATGAACTTGGCCTCAAAGTTCGAGGACTACCTACGTGAAGGATCGATAGGCCACTGCAAATCGAAATCAAGGCGGCTTTTTCATGTCCATAGGACCAGGTGATACCTTTCTGATCCATTCTCTAGGTTTCTCTTCTTCCAACTGGCCTTGCCTAAAAGAAATGGATTATGTAACCTGGAAGGTGCTAGCAGAAGGCCACCTAACCGGGCTTCTTCTATTCTTCTTCTCCTCCTCTCTATCAAAGACACGGTTTCGAGGGCCAGTATCTTCGAACTTGATTCATGACCACCCTGGGATGGATTGGCTTCTTCATTCATTGTCCTGAGACATGCTCAACGTTTGATTCACAACACTGCAAATCAATCCTTAAATGGTTTGTCATCCACATGAAGCGCTCTTCATGGTCCAAGGGTATTACTCAAGCAGCCGGGAGGAGATCTTTGTCATAATCCTTTATACTGTGTTGCCCAGCGTCTGAAAAAATCAAAGCGAAAGGGGCAGTGCTGGCATACAAAATTATTTATCGCCGCAGACTCAGGATGTGGGCACGGGAGAGATCAAGCCTACTTTTTAGTAGAGGGCCTGTAGTTTCAGGATTCTTATACAGTTGAGTGGCAGTAGATGCATGTACCTAAACATCAAAGGCTGATGCTCCTGCTCATATGGCACTGAGACTGTAGGTAAATGGCTGGGGTCCAACCCTCGATAAGATCATAGATGTGGGCATGCATTACACAGCTAATGCCACGCTAGTGGTAGCTACATATCAATTCATCGCAAGAGAAAAGAGCCTCCCATTGAAGCAAGAAACAAAACAACAGACAACAGACAACAGACAACAGACAACAGACAACAGACAACAGACAACAGACAACAGACAAACGCGTGGATATATCGCAACACCTCGCTCAGCAAACCAGCAACGAACAATAATCAATCAACAATAGGCTGCCCCGAATCTTCTATCAACACATCATCCAGCATGATATGATCAGTTCGCCGCCGCTCCCTTGGGCGGATACTCCTTTCCGTCGCGCTCGACCTTGGGCGCGCACACGCACCAGTCGGTCTCGGGGATGGCCTCGAAGACCATGGGCACATGCAGGCCACAACCCCACCAGGTTACTTTGTCTGCTGCTGTTAGCTGCAAGCTTCTTCTCAAGTCGGGTTTCAGTGCAGACGTACGGCAGGTGGCGCAGGTCGCTTTTCGGCACATTTTCTCTGGCTCTTGAAGTACGTATCAGAGATGATCTAGGCCGGCTAATTATGCGCGCGCTTTCCAAGGTTCTCGATGAATGGATGAGACGAGGTAGATGTCGGCAAACAGATTGAGAAAAAAAAGAGAAAAGAGAAAAGAGGAAAAAGCGAGGGGAAAGGATTGTGTGAGGGGAAATCCATCTCGTAATATATCCATCTCGTGCGGAGAGAAAACGGCGAGATAAGGCCCGTACGCGGCTTTACATTCTTTACAGAGATAACGCCGTTTTGGCGGGTACACTGTGTTACCGTACCGTACCACGCAAAACTGGCTCGTTCCGGTCTCTGTTTGCCGCGGGAAAACTCATAGATACAGTAGAGGGAGATGGATATTCATTATTCGTAATCGAACATACATTCGAAGTATTCGTGCATATGGCATTCCAGCCAGACAACCCATTTCTATGTCCATCCGACAAGAGAAGTGCTATTAGTCTATTACGCCGTATATACTACCTGCGGATTGGGCAGCCAGTACTGGCTGCCCTCCAAAAAGGCCGTAAAGTCAAGGCTGTTCTGCTCCACCGTCGGCCGCATGCCAATGTCCAGCACATCGCGAGCAACCGCCTTGATCTGTCGCATGACCGAGTACGAAATCGCCCATGTCCGGCCCAGGGACTTGAACACGCCGACTGTCAGAGTGAGCCGGTCGCGCCGCGGGTCAGGCATCTGGTGTGCCTTGACCGAGTATGCGGCCAGCTGCACAATCGAGCTCAGCACCAGAGCACAGATGAAAAACGGCGTGTGCCGGGTGACCGGCATGCGGAGTGCCGCCAGGGTTGATATCTCGCTTGCTGCGGTGACGGCCTTCATGGCGTGGTCGTGGTGCGAGAACGCTGGCATCAGACATATCCCTGAATGCCCGCAGATGACCTCCGCAGCCACGGCTGGCGACGAAAGCAGGTCCGACCGGGGGAAGTGTAGATAGATCGAGGCGCCGTTGATGATCATCCGCGCCTGGAACATCATTTCGTCGATTGTCCCGTCGGCGCGTATGAGCTCCATCTTGGACTCCGGAATGTGATGGCTCCATGAGGCGATGCGGGCATCTACCGATTCCACCATCTCATGGTTGCCCGTGGCAGAATCCGACAGCAACACCACACGGCCTAAGATTCGAACGGCCTCGATGCGGTACGAATACGAAGAAAAGTCGAAATCCTCATCAGCAAACACTCGATCATCGAATTGTGCAAGCGTAGGCGGAGAAGCTGGAGGACACAAGCCCTCCTGGTAGATGCGCTCTTCGCAAGGGAGGGGCACCTCAGGCGGGACATTGCTGGCTGTGAAAATAGACCGCACGCCCAGCGCAGTCAGCATGCCTTCAATGACAAACAGCTCCCACCAGGTACGCCGGAAACTCTCCTGGCGGATGGGGTCTTCTTCAGCCATGACCTCTGCGAACGACCGGCGGTGCATGCCGAGCTCGTACGCCAAATCCATGGCCTGCGCCAAGAGCGATCCTGCTTCTTGACGCTCGTTGCGCGAATGGAGAACAATAGTCAACAGCAGCAATGCCTGCACTTTCTCCGCACACGGTGCTTGGTCGGTGACCATCAGAACCACTGATTGGCGATATGTCTCGGGAGACGCTGCTGGCGTGAAGTGCGCGCCGATAAACTTGACCACCTGCTCAAGGTATGGCGGCGGGGAATAGTCATAGAACATGCGCAGCGGAGGGAGAATCGGATGAGAGTTGTGGAAGTTCGAATAGTATACGTCGACCAGATAGCCGTCTCCTCCCAGCGCGATTGATGCTGACTCGGGGGTCAATGGCGACCGGACTTTTGTAGTTTGCGACAGTCCTGTTAGCGGTGTGGTTGCAGGCACTCCTACCCCTGCTAGGTCTGGAGGTGTAACTGCAGCTAGCCCAAGAGGCATCGCAGTTGAAGGAATCGAGCCAACGAGTCCCGGGATGTGCCATTCAGGCGATATCTCCGGTTTGCGGCCATCAAGAGCAAAGAGCTGCGGGTCAGCAATCATTTGTTGCTCAGATTCAGCACGGCGCTTTTTGGACGGGCCCTTGTAGCCTCGTCGCGACGCTGTGTACTCGCAGGCCAGCTGGCCGGTTGTACACCGGCCGCACACTGGTTGTCTGCCATCGCACTTGAGATGCTTCTGGCGACATGCGAGACACGCCAGTGGTGACGGCTTTCCGGGTTTGGGGGCGCTTCCATCTGCTGTCCCGTTCGGAGACGCATTCCAGTTGCCATTCTCTTTTCCACTGACGATTCCATTATTTCCATTATTGATGTTGCCATTATTGATGCTGCCATTATTGATGCTGCCATTCACATTGTTGCTCGTGTTTGGGTAGTCGTAGGCGCCGGGGTTGAGCGCGTAAGAGAATGAGCCAGCATTCATGATGTACCATGTATTTGTATGTATATCAACAACGTAGATCTATTTCGGCGGGTTCAGAGATTCTATTTCAATAGCTGAGACTGCGACAACTGCCAGCATCAAGTGAATAAAGAGCGATGATCGAGCGCAAGGCTGTTTGATGGCTGGTGGTACAGACGACAACCCACCCGAGTCGCACGCACGTACGTACGTATCACTGTCGCTGTCACTGTCCGTTCGAGGAGATTCGCAGCCACGTGTGAGGCGACGCGAGGCAGCTGTATTGTTGTTGATGTTGTAGACTTGTAGTACTGTATAATGGTTGTGTTTCTTTAAAGGTGAAAGCGATGGCTCGAGGACTCAGAATATACCCCGTACTGCTGTGGATCCCGCGGGACGTTTCAAATCGATCACATCGATGATAGTGTGATCTGCTCAGCACAAACAACACTGGTCGTCCTGTAGAACTGTTAATAAATCATATGAATGCTCTAGAAATCGTAGTCAGACAGCCAGAGCAACGCACCCGTAACTTGCAACTTGTAAGGCGACTGCAGGGATAAGATGCTGACTGACCGCCGTGCTCGCAGCTGATTGGCTGTTACGTGTCCTACGTAGCTGACTCAGGACTGGCCGGTTGGTTTCTGAGACGCAAGCAACGAACATCCTCAGTCGACACTGAGCTACACTTCTGACAGCGATTTGTCTGCATTGAATTGCCCACTGACCGACTATCGCCTTCAGCCTTGCGCGTTGGCTTACAGGTGCGTTGTTACAGCAGTGTTCATTACGTGCCGCAACCGCAACTGCAACTGCAACTGCAAGCTGGCCAGACTTGGCTCAGACCAGCTAACTCCCAACCACAGACCTCAATTGAACAGCCAACACTCAGTCTCCAAGGAATCCCCGGATTCTCATTGACACCGGCTCACAAATAATAACCATGATCTCCGACGACGACCTTTTCCGCCTCGCCATCTTCCTCGGCTCGTGCGCCATGCTGCTCATTGTGCTCTACCACTTCCTCGAGGTGAACTCCAAAGACGACTCGCTTGCTGCCTCGCTCACATCCTCATCGTCTGCCGACGGAAAGTCGGCGTCAGACAAGAAGATCCCAGCCAATGCCGACCCGCTTGCCTTTTCGCCGGCCGCCGCCGTGGCTTCGAGGGGGAAGACGACATAGATATAGATTTGCTTTCTGGTTGATGACGAGTTACTTCTTTTCTCCTGGTTGAGAATACTGTACACATTGTCATATAGTGAGGGAGGTCTGCCGAGATTATATTATACTGGGTGTTACTTCGTCACTTAAACTTAAATGAAATATTTCGCTGTCATTGAGAGCAAACCCATGTTATCAGGATCGAAATCTGTCTAGGCTAAACTAGACGCGAATCTTACGCCAACACTCCCCAACCCAAAGAATAGAATCCACCCGACCGACCTTCGCATTAAACATGGTTAAAAATAAAATGCAGTATTGTAAGACGCTTCTAAGATTCCAGATCATCCCCTTGTGAAAACCACGTGTCCACCCCGTCCTCCTCATCGTCCACCACCTCGTACCATTCCTCGTCGTTCGCAAAGCGCTTGTTTCGGACAGGGTTGGAGAATTCGCAACCCTCCTGCTCGAGACCGATGCCTAAATGTCTGCGTCGCTTTTGTATGGCTCTCAGCACCTGCTGCGCCCGTTGCGTGGGCTTTTCGTCGCCGTACAGCTTGTTGAATGCACGAATCGATTTCTGCTCAACGGGGAAAATAAGCGCGTCATTGTCGACTGCCGTGGCAGTATCCGGCGTGACAATCAACCCGTTGGCGTTCAAATAGCGATCGAGTTCAAAATCTACTAAGACCAACGTGAAGGGGGTAAAGTCTCATCTCAATAATCATTCATGACACATCAATAACAACCGGCGCAGTGTTCGCTTTCTCACCAGTTCCGTTGACGGACGGTCCATCCCCGTACTTCCATGCCAGAGGCTGGATATGCGCCTTTGCCAGGTGATCCTTGAGAGCTTCGTCACTATACTCTGTCGTGGAGTTGGGGCAGCCTTGCCATTGGCATGTCTTCTGCCCAGGCAGGTGGACTTTGTTCACGTGGCGCTCCAACGTGTGGAAGTCGTGAAGCTGCGATGGACAGGATCCCCACTCGCACGTAAAGACAGGATAGGACGGCTCGGGGACGTTGGGCGTAGGATCAGGCCCTGCAATTCGAACGGTCTTTGCAGGGGGGGCAGTAGTGGTGGCGGCGGCTTTCAAGGCAGCCTTGCTGGGCTTCTTGTTTTTCGCGCCTGGAGGACGACCGCGACGGCCACTCGTCTGGCCTGATACCGGGGTGCCAGCCATGGAGTTGCGAACAGCCTGCGGCGTGGAAACAGAAACTGAAGCTGAAGCTGGAGCTGGAGGGAAGGAAGCCTTCGCGTTAGGCCCAGCTTGGCTGTCGGATGTGGGGCGCTTTGCATCCTCCGCGTCACGTGATGCGTCGCGCCGCCGTCTGCGTTTGCGAGTGATTTGAGGAGGCTCGACGAGAATGTCCTCAAGCTCGACAACTGGCATCGATGGGCCGCCGGGGTCGACCACATCCCACCGGAAGGTCTCGAAGTCTGACTTGGTGCTGACCCCGGCGAACGTTTGCGTAAACTTCAACAGATGGTAGTTCAACGGGCGTTCAGACGGATGGCGGCCTGTCGCAAGCATGATATCTCGTGCTATGGATTTTGGATTGTAGTAGACTCGGTTCAATGCAGATGAAGGATTCATCGGCTTGGCAAGATTGGGCAGTTTCTTGATTGACTCCAGAACAAACTCGTCGTCGGGATCGTATTCGATATCGGGTTCAACCTCTCTGGCGCGAGAATCAGACAGATCGTGTTCGGTTGGATGCGGCGAGTCCGTATCCAGATCCATAGCATCTTGGCCGAGTCCTGCAAATCCTGGCTGGCCGCCGACGGTTGAGTCGAAATGCGAGCTCTCTCTCCGGCCAGGATATGGATCGTCGTCCTCTTCATCACTACTGAGTTGCGTCATATCAACAATCTCAGAAAACAGTCTCTTTCTCGACATTTCCATTTTGGGTCCAATGACGGGAATGGCAGCGAACTGGCCACCAGATTTCCGCGGCCGCGCTAAAGACTTGCTCTTTTCCTTCTTCTTCTGTTCCGGTAGAGGCACAGATGTAGCGACGCCTGTATTCAGGTCTAGTTGAGTCATCATTGGCGCTTGGGGTTTGAAAGTAGCAAACGCGTTTTGCTGCGGTCCCATGGCAGGCGCATGGGATAACGAAGGCGTATGGGATAATGGAGGCGCTGTTGGAGGAATAATTGGACCTGCAGCTCCATTTGGCTGAGATGGCATGGACTGAGGTGGCATGGGCATGGGCTGCGTTGTGGCTAGAGGTAGAGACTGCGCTACTTGAGACGCAGGCGCATTTTTGGCCACTTCCGTCTTCTGTCCATTGTTGCTGCTGGCAAGTGTAGGAACTGACGAGAGCAGAAATCTGGCCATAGCTTGCCTGTCCAGCGCGAACCCGCGAGACTCCAGCTGGCTGCATAGATCTGGATAAGTTGGGTTATTTCGTAAAAGAAGCATAAGGGACTCTGCTGAGCACTGTTTCCCTTGGTTTGCAGGATCCTTTCCGAGATACTCTGATGCAGCTTGAGCTAGCTTCTGCTGGGTCGCGGCTGGCCATGTAGCATCCTGCCCAGGATTTGTCTTGGGTTGCGGTTTTGGAGCAGCATTCGATGCCTTGGTCTGTTTAGTTTGCGCGGCGGTGTTGTTAGAAGTGGCAGTAGGAGTCGCGTGCTGGGCAGTAAAGGTTGAAGGCGGTTGTGATGCGGGTTGCTGGTTAAGCATCGAATCAACATTAACCTGTGCTGCCGTTGCAGGAATATTTGATTGGGCGTTGGATGTCTGCTTGGGGATGTCGCTTTTGCGATTCCTTTTGCGCCGCAGTGCAGGGAATTTTCCAAGATCTGGCAAGGTTTCAGTGCCAGGGGTTTCTGTTGCAGGCTGCAAGGACTGGTCTGAAGTGGCAGCCGCTGGTCCTGAAGCTGGTCCTGAAGACGGTCCTGGAGGGGCTGGAGCTGGTTGGTTACTTGCAGGTGCTTTCTTAAAATCATCCCATAGCCTAGAAAATAGCGAAGGATCTTTTGTCCGCATCCCGCGTAGCTTTTCCAGCATCGACCGCATTTCACTAGCCATATCGTCTCCTGCTTCTAGAAGATCTATCGGATCCGCCTCCTTTTCAGCGGCTTTCTTCTTTGCAGATGATCGCTTTTTAGCAGAGTTCTTAGCGGGCTTTGTTTTGGTGGACTTCTCCTTGTCCGCGTTTGTCGGCGTCGCCAGCGCATTCGTAGTTGCGGCAGCTGCCTCTGCAGCTCTTGCTACAGCTTCTGCTTGTGACTGGGCCTCGGTTTCATTCCTGCGCTTTTCTTCTGCTACCGCTTCTGCTTCTGCTGCTCTGGCACGCTCCTGTGCAAGAAAATATTGCTGCGTGTAAAGATCCGTGGGGTTAATGTACTGGACTTTTGAAGGAGAGATCTGATCTGGCGCTCTCGTTTCCATGCCAGAGCTTGACGTTACATTCGCATTATCCGATACCGCATGAGTATAATTTTGGGCCACTGTGGGTGGCGTTTGCGTACGCGAGATGCCCGTCGCCGTGGGCTCTGTAGAGGGCTGTGGGTGCTGGTGGCTAACCGCAGATGAGGCGTTGGCAGCGAACGCACCGTATCCCTGAGATGCCTGGGGATAGACTGGTGCGTTCAATGGAGCACTTGTGGAAGCGTGTGAATTCGGCGGGCTCTTGTAATTCGACACTCGTCGCGGAGCTTTTGCTTGCGAGGTCACTTTAGGTGATGGCCGGCGCTCTGGTTGTGACATGTGAGTAGGCTGTGTATGGTATTTTCTCGCTGTGTCGTGAGCAGCAGATGAATTGGAATGTGTATATGAAGACGTGGTTGTCTGTGAGGCAGCGCTAGAGGATCGCTGGGGTTGCTGATTATAGTTGATTGTCGGACGAGGATTTGCTGCTTGATTCGGAGCCGACGAACTCTGAGACGGGTAATTATACGAAGGCGCTGTGTTCTGATACTGGGAGGGGTCTGTAGAGGTTTGTGCCGGTGTCTTTGTCGGCTGCGATATCCCTGGATTTTTCATGTAGCCCGACTCCAACGTCGAAGCGTAGACCAAGCTATTCAACCCGGAAGGCCTCTGCGTATTTTCTTCCGTCCGCACGGGTTGATTATAGCTGCCTAGGGCGTTCGGGAGATGGACAAAGCTCGACGGAGTGTCTTGAGGGCGCGAGTACGCGTCGTTATTGTTTGAGTATACCTTTGGATTCTGGACTTGTTGGTTTTCTAAGCCAGAGGTTGCGCCTTGGTTGTTCCAACTGTACGTAGCTTCCATATACCCCTGGGGCGGTTGTACGGGCTGGCGATTGCCTGCAAAGTTGTCACCTGAATTTCGTTCGTTGTTATTGTTGCCATATCGATACGAGTTGTAGAAATTCGAGTAAGACATGACCGGCGCTCGCCGAATCTCTCACTGTGGTTTGGATCGTAGATAAAGCCAGAGACGTCGACAGCTGATAGATAAGAGGGCGACTGTGTACGCAGATTCTCGATGAGCGCGCGCTTCGGCGTGACGACGTAGTTGGGAGTTGACGAGTCTACTGAATGCCCGACGTCTGCGCCTTCTTCCTTTTGGTGTTGAAGTATTTACTCGCGAGCGAATCGCGCAAAGCCTAGGTATGTCCCAAACGGGGAAGGTCAGTGGGGTGAACGTTAGCCAATCATAATCTCCGCTTAGCATGGTCATGTGACGCACATACTTAGTAAAACAAATCGCGTCTTCTGTCGAACTTCGTTTCAACTTCACTTCGAGCACGACAAATCCAACGCCAGCACTCCGCGGTAGTCGTCACCAAGCCTGAGCTACAGAAGGATTGTGAGATTGAGGAGTCGCTTTTTCGGCACCTCAAATATGTTGGGAGGCGCCCGAATCTGCTCTTATTCCACAACAGTGGTGAACTGAGAATATTTCACGCCAACAAAGAATAGCCAACTTTCTCCCGGACTGCCGAAGATGCCGGCTGTTCTCAGGAAAATGCCTTTGTCAATTCAAGAACCACTTGATTCATTTGCTGCCTTGTTTCTCTCACAATGTCATAGTTATTTGACAAGTCACTGTCACCGAACTTCCCCAGCTGAGCCAATCGAAAGAATTACAACATTTCATAAGCCAACAGGCTTTCTCTCTCTCTTCTCTCCCTCCCTCCCCATACAAACATACGCCAGATTATCTCCGCATTAACCTACATCTTTGGTTTATGAGGTATACGGCTGGCGTAAATTGAACCCTAGAAAACTGGTTTTCTTTCTCTACAAAGTAGAAAAGCTTTTTCCCGCAAGGGAGACTGGCCAGCTCTAGACTCATCTGCAGACTCGTTTCGAGATTATCAATGAAGATAACGGGTTTGATGATGAGATACATACATAGCCTAGTTTGTCTTGCTGTAGATGTATACGAGACAGATACCTGGGCCTTTTAAATACTTGAATGCTGTTATTCATGTGCAAATAAATCGATAGTCGAGCAAGAACGACTTCATTCACAAAAAATAACGCCATGCAGAACGGGGCTGGTCCCCGAGTGCTAGATGTAAAAATTACAGGAGTTGATTGATATACACGATACACGACTGCTTTCGACTGGATGAGATAGAGGAGATCATGCCATCAAAGAACCGAAACAGTATTCGCCTTTGCTTCTTTCTTGGACGACATCTACTCGCTCTTCCCACCACCAACACACCTGCCCCAGCCAGGCAAGCCACAGCCCATGCCAACAAACAGGTAAATCAGAAAGATGATGACAACCCCTAGCAAGACCATCACCTTGACATTCTTCCACCACATTCGCCTGCGTAGTCCTCTGGATCGCATGCGGAAATCATGCGCACTGCCGCCTAGCCGATCAGTCTTATCAACCAGCAGATCAATCCTCTCGCCGCGCTCAAGCACACGCTCAATATTCTCGGTCATTATGTCTCGCACGCTATCAATCTCTCGCCGCGCAGAGGCAAGCGAATCCGAAGGCGGAGCAGTATTATATTGTTGCAGCAGCGCGCGCAGTTCAGGATTATAGCCCGCGCATCCATAGGCTGGTAGAGCGGAGAAATCGGTCGTAGATGGAGGATAAGCTGAGAGGAACTTGCGTTTTGCTTCCAGTAAAAAGGCGAATGGGATGCGACGGCCCTGCTCGGCTGTGGCCACGACGATGTAGCTCAGCGAGGAATGTGAGGAGAGTGTTTCTTGGTTGGAGCCATCTTTGGCAGGACCCGAGGGAGAATCGGCGATGTAATGTACAAAGAGACGGTCGTGGGTATATGTGAGCTTTTGGGGTTTGTCGTGCGAGATCTTAGGCAGGATGATTGATGCGAGCGACGAGGCTGATGTGGAAGAGGCGCCGGGCGAGGAGTGTTCGGCCAGAATCGTAGTGCCGTGGGCTATGCAAGAGCTGTTTTTATGGCTGATTAGTATACATGCAACTTGTAGTTATCGAATCAAAATAATCTGAACTGCAGATGCGAACTTACTATAGAAGGGTGCTGGACGGCTTAGATGACGACGCCATCTCGGTTTGTTCACTTCGATTCGTTCGAGTCAGAGTTGGTCATGGATATAGATATCTCTGTGCTGGATTATCCGAATATGCCTGAGCAAAGCCCTTCGTTCGTTGATTGCAAGCGTAATTTGGGGAGTTTAGCTTGGTTGGACTGTGTGACGTATTCCCGAATTGCACTCGGTGGGATCACGTGACCTATTTCAAACATGAGGTGGAAGTGAACATACTTCTAATTTCTAACTGCTTAGTACCTAGGTATTCATCAAGTTTTTTTTTTATATTATATTGCTGAATGATAGCGGATGCTTCTATATAGCCAAAATATCAGTCTGATAACACGATCCCTCGCAAAAATGCTGCAGCTCGATGGCATGCCCCAAAACATGACTCCCAGAGTATGATGAAAAAGGAGTGGGTATCATTGTATGCTTTGCGTGTACTCCCCATCTCAATAATAAAGGAACGAACCCGCCGAATGGAAATGAAAATGAGGCTGAAAAATGAAAGGTCGATATAGTACAATCAACGGTAGCAAGAAAAAATCAAGGAAAAGCCCTGACGAGGACGTGTGTAAGATCATTCATCTGAGATATTTGAGCTCTCATAAGAGTATCCGCCGGTCTTCACATCTCGCAAAGCAGCAGCCCGTCTGGTAACAACATCTTCTCTCCTAACTACATTCCGAAGTGCCTCGCTTGCTTGAATCAGGCCATCGATACTAATCGCATGGTTTGTCATTTGGTGATTGACATAAGTGTAAACTGCAGCAGGTGTATGGCATGTCGTCAGGAGTTGCTGCTCGTTTAGCTTGAGTAAGGCCAGAGCTACTTGAAACAAGAATGTGCTCCCGCCACCACTTGCGGCTGCAGCATCGTCTTCCGAATCTTTATTTGTGCTAATGGCAATGGCAGATGACGCCGCTCTTTCCCGAGTATTGCTGTTTGTATTTCCTGAAGAGGTACTGTTGATCGTGCTGGTTACGTTGAGACACAAAACCACGTCCCACACACGATACAGGGCTTCCGCTGACAGACAATCCGTGAATATTGACAAGAACCATTGGAAAGTCAAAGCTTCCAGCTCAATGCCAAGCTCATCCAAGTGGGCTGACAGTCGAGGAAGGACTTCCCGAATGTATTGACGTAGAACTTGCTGGTCTGCTCTAGAGGCAAGAAGGCCGTGGTCGTAATAATGCGGAGGCAAAATATTCTCAATCATGGATGTCATTATCCAAAAAGCATCCTCCGCCGTCGGCGTTGTCAACAGTAGAGACGCTGCAATAAGATTCATTCCTTGGCAATAGCCTACCTCGGGGTTGCGGCGGGAATATGCCAAAAGAACATCTCGCAGCTTCGCCACGCCAGGTCCGTTGCGGAAGAACACATTGTCAGTCAGCGTACGGTGAATATCCATATCAATCTGAGCCACTATGCTTGGATCGACATCAACAGCAGTAACCATATTGACAAGGTCGTCATAGTAGCCAGGGATACGCATGGCTGAAGCGCCACTGCATTCGGCCCAAATCTTCGGACGATGAGCGACAGGAATGCCAGAAAGTACCAATGATCGAAACTCGCGCCACTTGTTTCGTCCAACTTTACCCTTGTTGCCCAAGCCCGCGATGCCGACGACTTCCCCATCAGCCAACGTAGCTTCGGGCATGTTAAGTGACATATTGGCACGTTCAGGGTCAAGGGCGGCCGCGGCTTCACCTTCTCGACGGCGCTCTGCGCGAACTTTGCGGAGAAATTCGTTCCATCTGGTCGTGCGTTCACGCTGAAGGACATCATGAAGCTCTGTTAATTGCTCCAAGAGAATTTTCACCGGCTCTTGTTCGTTGGACAGGCTAACCGCGGTTGTCGTCTGTAAGCGTGCTGCGGCATTGGCAAATTCAGGCGTATCTGCTACAATGGCAGACGTTGACGCTGTTGGCTGCGAGTTCGGATTGACAGACGGTGCTCCGGCTTTATCGAGAGCGACTGTAGAACCTACTCTCTTGGCGACTTCATCCGGGGTGGTGATACCAACAATAGGCGCGGTGGAAGGCGTGTGGGAAAGCAATTCTGTCGGTCGTGTAGCAATCCGAAGGTAGTCTTGCCAGCGCTTCGTTGCTGGGGGTTCATTTTCAGCTTCTTCAACAGATGTGGGCGTTTCGGATTGATCTGGAATTGAGACGGCGCCTCCTACCGGGAGCTGGTCACTCTCGTGTTCATCTTCATCCGTCAGGTCTCCGCTGCGATGACTATTGAGCGTCTCGGTAATACTATTTCGATTTGCAGTTCTTCTTATCAACGCCGCTTCCTTTTGTCTCTTCTTGCGCCGTTGATCATATATAAAGCCAAAATGATCCGTCAATAACTCGCCAGATTGGTAGTTAATGCGGTAATCACTAAGCGCCGGTGGGCGAGATTCCATGGGCAAGATGGCGTCCATCTCAACAGGGCCGAGGTTGGTTGCCGCTGTGCCGCTACTACGGTCTGTATTGGGCACTTGTGGAACATTTGATCCTGTAATACGCCGTTGGCCTAGCCGATTGAGACCTGAAGACGGGGCGGTGATATGTTGGCCATTCGCGCCACTGTAACTGTTTATACGCTTCAAAGCAGCCACGGCAGAAAGCCCATTTTTTCCGGTATTGCTGGGTGTGATTTTGGAATTGTTTTTGAGCCTCTCCTCCCCTAAAGAAGATGCTCGGCTGCGGTCCCCGTTTGAGACAGCCTGGACATCTTTGTTCTGAGAATTGCCTGCGAACAACTTGACGGTCCAGGATGTGACAGACTTGGAGGATTTTCGTGAATGGACACTAGACGTGTCCCCAGTCTTTGAAGTTTTCGCGCCCACCGGGGAAGCTGCACGACTATGAGGGGGTTGGAAGAGCCTTTCATCCAGACCTTTTCGGCGGCCAGAAGTCGCGGCGTTTGAAGCACGAGGAGCTCCTGTAATCTCGTCGAGGTCGTCAGGATCAGTTATCACGCTACTAGCGCGACTAGTCCTATGGCTGGAATTGATATTACCCAAGATATAGTCCTGCCATATGCGAACCGTTCCGGGTCTTCTCTGGGTGCCGGATTCAATGCTTGAGGTTCCTGACTTGGAATCACTGTCGTTACGGTACGGACGGAGTGTTGCCTGCAGATCGGCGTTATCGGAATCGAATTCACCAACGGAATCCAGCATCGCCTGGCCCATAAGGCCGCCGATGCTAGGCTTTGGAACTAGCTTGTTGATGCCATTCGCATCCTCCTCTGGCGCATCTTTAGATGGCGGGTTTTCCAAATCGTATAGACGCCTTTCGATGTCCTGGCTAGATACTCCCACATCCCGAAGCATTCTCTTGAGCTCTCTTTCTCGAGCATCTGCCCGCCTCCGTAGCTTCGATATCTCAGCATCTCTGACTGCGAGGTCACGCGCGAATTGCCTAACGAGTTTGACAGCGCCGCTTCGCTCCAGCAAGTGTTCTATATGAGCACTATCGGCCAAGTGTAACGCCCCGGGGACTTCTGATGTTGAAAACGAATCATCAAATAAAGCAGGGCGACCTGACCCTTGAGACAATGTCGAAGTGAGTCTCTCTAGAGCTGCCTGTCTACCACGCTGAACAGCACGGCCATTTTCATCCTCTGTTTGTTCAGGCAGCGATTTCTGGCTAAATGTGACGTCCAGGTCAGGCTCAACACGCAATTCTCGAGGAGAGCTATCTGGCGAGAGGGACGGGAAAGACGTCAGGTCGGCGGGGATTTCGGTGGTGGCATTAGATGACACGACGGAGACTTCTGAGAGTCGTTTGGCTGTCTGCTTTGGCCGGCAGGGCTTAGCCTTTTGGCTTTTGTGGGAAGACGAAGAGGTCTGCGATGAGGAGCGTCGTGGCAGCGGTGCAGTGGTTGTCGGATCCGCCATGACTCATCCGGCGGTCAAGGCACTGATGGGATGAATGAGGACGAAAACAATGCCTATGAAGCTTCATGGGAGCGCGAGGTAGCTGGACGGGTTTGAAAGAAGAACGGGAGATCGACCGGTGGGAGGACAGTCAGCATGCAGGCTGGCTAAGCGCGTGGAATGTAGTGAATGCAATAAATGGAAAGGGATGATGGCACAGCGAGATTTAATAAAAAACAGCACGCATCATCACCAAGGACCGGGCAGTTGGAAGCAGCGATGTTGGGAGTGCATGCAGAGACAGGATCTGGGCTTAGGTAGGAATCGAGCGTTGTGTGTTGTCTGTCGGCCCAATGCAGCAGGTGCATCCCAAGAAAGCTTTGGAGAGTCTGGCCGCTCCCCTCCGCTGCATGACGTGCCGCCTGCAGGTCACATGTTCCGCTGCGTCTGCCCCCCGCCGACACGTCAACACCAAACAACCACAAAACAATACGATATACTACAAAGGGCGTCTACATCGACACTACTTCTACATCGACATACTCGCAATGGATTGCTGGTATTATGCAAGTGCATTTCTTAGGCTTGGCCTGAAAACTCGCCAAGCCAGGACTTTTCAACGGTGTTATTTCAGACTTTCCAAAAAAATAAATGCCCAGAAGTGATGGATACAGTGCATATACAACTAGCCCAACTTCCCAGGTACAAACGGGTGTCCGGCACTGAGACCGCCACAGACGGTCACCGCTTGTCCGTTCATATAGCTGCTTTCATCGCTCCCCAGGAAAAGGGCCACGCGAGCCACCTCGTCTGCCACAGCCCCTCGCTGCAATGGATTTAGTTGGCCAATCCTCCTTTCGGTACCTCGCGCACGAGCAGTGTCGTACATAATCTTGGTCATCCCCGTTTCTATAACGCCGGGGCAGATCGCGTTGACGCGGACACCAGAGCCGGAGAGCTGATAACAGGTGGTTTGTGCGATGTTGACCACGGCGGCCTTGGATGCAGAGTAATCCGTACCACCGGCATTGGAGCGCAATCCGGCAACAGATGCCGTGCAAATAATAGACCCGGATGGAAAGGGTTTCGACTCAGATGTGATTTGCATGGCGGGTGCGGCGTATTTGGCAGCAAGGAAGACTCTAGAAATCACGCCTCAGCTTTGGTACGTGGATTGATTCTTCTTCGCATACTAACCCCAGTGCATTTGTCCGCAGAGTCTTCATAAAATCATCTGGTTCGATTTCTGTAAAAATCTTAGTCGAGCCAATGACACCAGCATTGGCGAACATGATGTCTAGGCGGCCATAGCGAGCAATCGCATCGTCGACAACTGCCTTGACGGATGCGGCGTCGCCTGCATCGAATTGACGAGTTTGCATTTCGACGTCTGGATAGAGCGATTGGATTTCCCGCTTGTGTGTGGGCAGATATGTTTCATCATAGTCGCACAGATAAACGGCCTTTGCGCCATTGCGAGCAAATTGATGAGCACTTGCTCTACCGATTCCCGTAGGTGAATTGGCTCCTAGAGGAGTTCAGTAGTAGACATCGATTGTAATTGATCTCACAAACCTGTGACAATAACGACCTTATCCTTGGTCCTCCTTGGAATGGTCAGTGTGTGTTCTTTCTCCTTTCATTCGGTTTTATCCAGTAAACTTACAGGCCAACGGAGTCTGGAGCAACCGTGCGAATCCGGGGAATATCCTCAAACGTGCCAGCATCCGGGATTCCTTCGACGAGTTGCTGGCTGAGCGCTTGCAGGCGCCGTTTGGCGGGCGATGTCATTTGCGACTCGTGTTTGTGTATGCAGATATTTGAAATATATATATATATATATATATATACAGTATAAAAGACAGGTGAGTTCTGGGTGAGGTTGGAGTGACGGCAGGAAGCAAGTGCCTTCCTTCCTTCGGGCTGGGGTATGTAATTAAGATTGCGGAGAGCCGAGGCATCATTCCTCGGCCTGAACTTACTACCACTACATGTACTACCCTCTGTTCTTTCTATGCACTATTTTCTGGCGAAATGCCATTCTCTTGCGTCTGCTGTTTCAACCAGCATGCACACAGCTATTAATAACTCGCCTAGTGCGTGCAGGACAGTGCTAGACGCAGATTTGCGGCGCAGCCGTTGTGAGGGGTCAGTCGCAGAGTGGCTGAGACCCAAAACAAACATGGATAAATCGCGAGAAATCCCCTTTTGCGGAATATTGCTTACTCTGCAATCCTCAGTCAAAGCCTAGAAACATGAAGCCGAGCCACAGGGAGAAATACCTCTGGCTGATCAAGAAGTACAACATCTGTTTTGATGGCCCGGTAGATCAGGAGAAATGGCCTGCCAACCACAGAAAAACATTCGAAGACATTCGAAAACTCGGGCAAACTGAATTGTCGCACTATCACGAGAGCATCAGCGCTGACTCTGAACTGCATCCGTGGCGAGAGCAAACCAGACAGCGAGCCGAGCGGATAGCAGATATAGCCACATTATGCCGAGCGGGGAACAAGAATGAGGCAGGTTGGAGGCTTGCGCTAGAGTCTCAAATCCTACTGCGGTTTACTATTGAAGTGGCGTGGTAAGTAGATGTGGAAAGAATGAAAAAAAAGAGATCCAGCTGACTTTGTACTTTGCAAGTCGCAATTGCCGGGCCAGGCTATGGAGATCAGAGGTCGAGGCCGCCTTGAATGCACAAGAACAGTTTGCAGAATCTCTAGCAAAACGTCGAGGAAGGAGAAATCCTTGTTCCTGCAGTACGACACGTTGGCATCGGAATCCGTGAGCGAAACAGTTTCCTGAAGCGATGGCACTCGCACTAACTATTGTCACCAGTCTTGAGCAGGGCATATGTCTGTTATTTGATGATAAAGTAGACGAACAGATCATGCATGAGGAGGACATTATGAACCAGTTGCCAAAAAAGAAGGAGAAGCCTGATCGTGTGTATGGACTTCGAATGACCGAGAGAATGGAGCGGCTATTGCACCACTCCGAAGATAAGCGATCATCTTTTGGGGGGAGACCTATTGGCGAAAACATAAAAACCAGTCCTTTTCGTACCGATCCTATCGTTTTTCCCTTTCTTGTGCTCGAGGCAAAGTCGGAGAAAGGGCAGGA
This sequence comes from Penicillium sp. OUCMDZ-019, assembly GCA_011750695.1. Taxonomy (NCBI): domain Eukaryota; kingdom Fungi; phylum Ascomycota; class Eurotiomycetes; order Eurotiales; family Aspergillaceae; genus Penicillium; species Penicillium sp. OUCMDZ-019. Next base: position 107,602 of record WTTZ01000043.1, on the reverse strand, counting down.
TAGCTTCAGTGATATTGAAGTACAGACAGCCTTCACTATTCGCACTTTGCTCAAGCTTCAGCAAGATCTACGCGATGCTACTAGTGAAGAGAGCGATGTTAGGCTGAACCCACTAGTTTGGTTCTTTTCTCATAAAGGAGAGCACTGGAGGATATCTGCAGCTTTCATGGAACATGAGCAAGGCGTTCAAAGCTATGTTCGTACCTATCTATGCCTTTGAATGGCTTATAGCTCTCTGGCTAACAAACAAAAAAGCGAGTTACAGACCTCTGGGATGGCCGAATCGTATCGAAAGAGGGAGCTCTCCGTCTTTTGTTGATAGTCGATTACATCTTTGACTGGGCCCGTGACATATATCGTGAGAATATCGTTTCGGGGCTTCAATCACTCTCGACAAATGATACGCAAAGCTTAGTTGCTGATACCGATATACACTCCAAGCTAAATCACACTGGGTTCTTCGATCCTGACATGGACTCTATAGGAGGGATTCCAGACAGCAAAGACAAGCAACCCGAGCAGCAAGATTCTCCAAATTCTCCCGGGGATCCTTGGTCTTTTCTTGATCGCCACCTACCGGGAGCCTTTCGGGATGCAACATATATGCGATTTCGGTGCATGTCACTGTACATTACTGAAGACAATTTGTCAGAATTCACTCAGTCCAGGCCAACACCGGAGATGGCTCAGCGTGATATCCGCACTATTTTGGAATGCCTCAAGGGTGGGTTTGTTGTCGACGCCGAAGCCCTAGATCGATTGGAATTTATGTGGACAGGCCAAGACCGGGAAAACTTCAACTTATACAGTCCAACAAAAGCCTTCCTAGTGACTGCAACAATAACTACCTACCTTTCGCCCTCATGGGAACAGATAAAGGAGCTAAGCTATCTGGCCGTATCAAAGGAAGTCATCGAAAAACTCGCACAGCAGAGGAAGTACGAGATCGTTAGCGCTGGGTGGGATCTTTTCCAGCATCCTTGTGTTAAAACTGACACATTCGTGGACGCAACCCAGAAATTTCGCGGCGGGTCAATAAAGCAGAATCTGCTTGATGCCGTCAGACGCACGTGCATTGCTACCATGCCGCCATACGCAAACGGAGCTCCAGGAAGATATTTTAAGGAGCAAACCCTCTATTCCCCCATATCCACACCACTTGCCAGGGAGGTTGTTTCTTCAGTATATCAGTCACACAAAATAGGACGCAGTGAGCCGTCAACGTCTATACTCCGACTATCCTCTTGTAAGGACAAGCAACATAGCAAACGACCAAAACTTCCAGCCAAATTTAGTAATCTTCCTTTTACCCCGGTGAACAACGAGGAGATTTTCGTTGTCATATCAAAAAACCCCGGGGGCGTCTCAAATTACCCAGAATTGTGTCTTTTCTTAGCAAAGGAGAGACCATATATTGCGAAGGAAAGCCAGCTAGAGACCAAAATAATGCGGGAGGTGTTTAAAACACGGAGAATTGGCGATGTGAATCCTAAATGGCGGTCTCGGAGCTGGAACATCCATCCTGTGAATTCCCAATACGACGAAGTCATGCAAAGACTAAGCAGCTTGGAGACCCATTTGCAAAGCCTGATACACGCCTCTCTTTCAAATGACCCTCAGTCAACGAATATCAAGAAACCACCCGCAACCTGGCGTTCTAAACTAGACAGCAGCATACTTGGCGATGCGGACTACAGCATTGCAGCGAAAATTGCCGACTTGCTTGAATTGGGGGATACTATTCGATACAAAACTCCTGTGCTGGATTCACCTTCAGTCAGGACCTCAAATGGTCTCGGAGCTAGTGCTACGTTGGCAAAACGTCGTGTTGATAAAGGCCTTGGTCGCGAGAAAGAGAATCGTACCAAGAGCGATTCAGTATCTGAGGGTGAACCAGGCCCGTCTCGCCGTCCGGACGTGATCGAGATACTCTCTGACGATGAAGGAAGCTTATTATCGGTCAAGAGGCCACGAGAGTTAATAGTTCCCGGTGACGACGAGCATGAAGGCAATAGTGAGAGCGTACGCAAGCGACTGAGGCTAATCTCCAGTATGATTTCTGAAACAAGTGACTATCTTGGAGAGGAAGAATTCGAAAAGTTGCTGGCCCAGGGCGCCTTCGACTAAACGGCCCAGAACTACGTAGGTAGCATCAAGCTTACTGTCTTTCTATCCCATAGGCATGCAACCACACATAGATAGAACACGGTAATAACCGTTCCTCTGGATTAGAGAATCTCATTCAAATTGGTCCAACGACTTGCAATAAATACACATATGAGATTTGATTGATTCGACTTGTGAATCAGACACTGGTCAGTTGTAAACTTGCGCGTGAGGCAAAAGACACAGGGTAATAGTCATGTCCCGGAAGTTCTGTACAAAAATAAAGGGACACTTCGCTGGAAGACAAGACACGCGCACGGGAGCGAAGGAGGAAGACACGGGAAAGTAGAATATTTGAGATCGATTGATTAGAATTTCTTCCGATGTCAACAGAATCTACCCATTCAGTGTATCACCCTTCACCAAGGAGGGGGGAAAAGGAAAAGAAGAGAAAGGTACACCACACAAAAAGCCTCTGGCAGCAAAGTACAAAGCCTAAGTTAGTTCCTGTGAGGAACTTTCGGCGGGGAATAAATAAATAAAGATGTAACAAGAAATGAAGATAAAAGGCAAAAGATGTAGAACCAAGATAAAAGAATTTGAAACCATCTACGCCTGGAGAAAATGGAAAAAAGGAGATCAGCAAGTGCGGCAACTATCTCGAGATGTTGCTTCCTGGCACCACAACATACTTTCGATCGCGTAATTCGTTCTCTGTTTTAAAAGGATCACTCTGTCTTGGTATCGTTTGTTCCCTGCTTCAGGAAACAACTCGTCCAGTGGGAGGATGGACAATGTTTTGGCTAGGTTTCTTTGAGACTGTAGCGGTTTCATTGGCGTCAACAAAACCCTCGGTCTCGTGAAGGTGCTCATCCTCATCTTCCACGATCTTAGTGGGAATCTCGCCTGGGTTGTATTGTTGGCTGGATCTCTCCGCGATGGTGGATGTGCTGACCATCGACATTGATGTGCTAGAGCGATTGTGCACGAGATCAGGTGTTGGTGGGATGCTTGAGACACGGTTGTCAGCGCTAAGGTAGCCACTCTCGCTCTCACCGGCATCACTGCCTTCATCGGCTTTAGAGGCGGATGGTGCAAGATGATGAGCTTCAGCCTTAATTGCTGCCTCGTCATTCTCGGCGTCTTGGGCAAGGTGCAATCCCTCCACAGCAGCGGCACACTGCTCACTGATATTGCGAATGATGGCGGCAATAGCGTCAGTCTTGTCCTTCAGGTAGCGGTCAGCTACATCGGGCATGCTCATCTGAGAAAGGCGCCTTTGAGCCTTATCCATGGCATGCATGTGACTTTCCATCTCGGGGGTGATTTCACTCGCAGCACTGCTCGAGCGGCTAGTGAATCCGCTGGAGAGGCGAACGCGAGAACCCGGCCGGGATAGGCGCTTCATGGACTTGGGGCTTTCAGTCAATGATCGAGCAGGTGGTGTGGATGCAGACTCTTGTGCTGTGTTCTCGAGTGCTTGGTCGATGTATTCACCGATATCAGTGGAGTTGGCGAAGTTGCGAATGATGTGTTCCATGTGGTGAGTTTGACCATCAATCAAACTACGCAGATGCACCACAATCCGCTGGGCTTCGTCACGCTGGCGGGCAAGAGAAGCGCTCCGGTGCTCCATGGAGGAAAGTTCCTTTTGGTTGCGTTTGCGTTCGCGCTCCAGCTCCTCGGCAATTTCCTGCTGAAGAACCAAGGCTTCCAAGGCGTCGTCTCGCTGCTTCTCAGTGCCAGAAAGGCGAAGAGTAACACGAGTAATGTCGTCCTTTTGTTGATCAATAAGTCCAGAAAGACGGCGGTTCTCACGTTTGTGCCCCTCAATCTTGATCTTAAGCTCGGAGGTCTCCTTTGTGAGCTGCTCAGCAAAGGCTTGGAATTTGAGGAACTAAAAACGTGAGTTAGTAACAGAATAATGTATAGAAGCCTGACTTCATATATTCCTACCTGCTGCTTCCAAGTTTCCAATTCTTCGACCAAGAAGTTGTTGCGCTTGGTGACCTTGGATAACTCGGTGTCCATGCGTCCCTTGAGATTGATAAAGTCTTGCCATGCTTCCACGGTGTCCCGAGAGTACTGGTTGCGCTCGCGAACGATCTCGTTGAGATGTCTCATGGAGACCTTGGTCATGAGAGGCTTCTTAACGGAGCCGCCGAAGATGGCTTTCATGCCAGAGTTGCGTCCCTGTATTTATGTTAGTTCAGTTTCAGGCTAGGGTTGTTTTTGGGAATACTAACAAGCTTCTCGCAAACGTGGTCAGTGACACTCATAACAGCATCCTGGTTCCACCAGACAGGGTCCTGGACACTCTCCACTTCGCCCTTCATCACAATGATCTGACCGGCCGGGACCAGCTTGCCACCGCCATAGGCAGAACGCAAATGTGGAGGGACGCCAGATGGGGTTACTTCACCGTTCAATGCTTGGGTCAGACGGTTGATGAATTTGGTACGCTGACCGGGGGTTAGAACACTAGGCGGGCTGGAAGTGAGGACGAAGTTGCGGTCAAGGTCAACGACCAAGGCATCGGACGGTGCGGTAAACAAGGAACGACACTCGGGAGAGATACCGAGGATGTAAGGGCCGGGCTCCTCGACGAGTTCCTTGACATGGCGAGCATGGACTACGGGAACATAGAGACCGCTCCACTCGTACACACGCACACAGAAACGAATGGTTTCGGCAGCAATGGTGAGCATAGCGGGATAGTGGCTGACGAATATAATCCGACGAGTTGGTGAAACAGCAGCCTCAACAACACCCACAATATTGGGAATAGAGAGACAGTTAAATAGCGGCCACATGGAAAAGTTCTGAAATCCAGTTGGAGAGGAGGGGAATTGGTAGCATAGTGCGTAGTCTTTCATGTCGATTCGAACCAGGTCATTCAGGCGAGGAGCTGGGAAACTCAAAATCCGAGAGACTTCCTCGGCGTGGAACAGGTTGGTGGCCTTGTTCCAATGAATCCACATGCCGCGAAGATAATCTCCTAGAAGATCGTACAACGGATAGCGGGATAGAAAACTCAAGCAGTAGGGAATCCAGTAGGTTTCATCGGGATTGTCGTAGTAATCGGACTCGGTCTTCTTGCGTAGGTCACGGATAGTTTCGGCACGCTTTTCGTCAGCACGAGACCAAACGCGCAGCGCGATACCGTACAAAGTGTGGGATGAGTCCTGCTGCAAAACAAAGGAATGGTGGACACAGTGAGGCTGTGATTTGCCGGTACAAATTTCAACATCGTGAGGGAAGCATGCCTATCATTTCAGTCATCGATTAGTATGCTAGTGCTCGGCTTATTTCCAAGTTTGTTGCAAAAAATGAACAATTCCGTGGGAAAATGTTGCTCTTACCCTCATGGCAGCGTGCAAAGATCGGGCAACTTCATTATCCTGTTCCAGCCGAGGGCTGCTACCGAGGATCTCTGGCAACCAGAACTGGCCTACAGCGCCCTTCATATGCTGAACTTTTCCTTGGGATGGCGGCGGTGCCTTGACCCATTGGGACGGCTCGCGGCCGACACCACATACCATGTAGGCATGGGTGAGAGTCTTTGGGGTTCGTTGGGCGGGTTTCAAGTTCAAAGTCGATGGAATTGGTTGGGTGATGCGAGAATGCAATGACGAAGTACGGCTGGGAATAATGAGGGAGTTGTCGACCTGGTCTCTGGTGACGGGTCGGTCACGGGTCGACGGACGAACGAAGGACGGGTGGTCTCTGAGTGAGGGCGCCATTTTTGTAGTGTGCGCAGTAGAAACGAATGTTGATCAGTTTTCAGAAGTTGTCGGGACAAGAAATGTGAAAATCGAGATGTTGTGATTTTCCTATGTGGTCCGGGGAAACGAAACGGTCGTCCAAATCGAGCAGGTCAGTTTACCAGCGAGGCCGTTGGGTTCGATAATCTGAATCGGTAAAGAAAGAGGCGCCCAGTTCACAGCCAGCGTGACGCTATACACATCTCCTGGATGACTTTGGATTGCGTCCAGCAGGCGAAGGAGAGAACGGAGAGTGAAGTACGGATGGACAGCGAGAGTACGGAGTACACAGACAGACAGACAGGGGCTCGACACAATCTATCCCGTGCACTAGGAAAAGAAAGCACACTCCATAGTCTTGCAGGGACGGAGAGGAAGGAGGAAGAAGAGCTGAGGGGGAGTCGACACTACTGAGCTGGACTCCTGAATGGAGCAAGAGCGAGCGAGCCGGGCCGGGTAAAACTCCGGATGCTCATGCGCGAGAGAGGAAAGAGCAAAGGGGACCTGAATAATCAGAGAGGCCAATGACCAGGGGTTGGGGTCCGAGAGACCAATCTTATTTGCGGCGGCTGGCCAATCAGGCAGCGCGCCCAATATTAAAAAAGCCTGTATCTGGCCTAGCGCCTGCTGCTAATCAGACAGGTGGAAGCGGGTGGGGCATCAGAGACAAAGAGGCGTGCTGAGACCCGGCGGGTAGAGCGCGCTGATTGGCTGCGGCCCGAGAACGAGCGGTCTGGTCCCATTTAGCGACGTTTTAGCTGTTTTTAGCGCGTCTTTAGCCTCGGCTAGCCTGGACTAATCTTACCGGGACGGGAAGCAACCAGAACCAGACTGCGAGAACGCTGAAAGCTGGGGGGGACCGCTGCGGATGAAGTATGTTCCTGCGCCTGCTATTCGCCAATTATGTCTTGCGCTCGTGATATCTCCATAGGCGTTATATAAATATAAAACACTGGTCTGTCTACTACTCCATACTCCGTTCTCCATGGTTCTCTGCTCAGTGTTCTCTGTTCTCTGTTCGTTGCACAGTTCACCTCCAAGTGAGGTGTCTGTCCTGCGTCTGCATGTGCATATTCGCTGTTGTGTGACTGACGACAACTGGTAGCAGTCCTCTTGGCGATTCCGTATTCTTACATACGAAGAAGGTACGAGGCAGCAGTGCCCAACGAAGTTCTGCTACAACACGCCGTTGGATTATTGTAAGGTCGTTTTCTTCTGTCATTTCTTTCAGCTTGTCGGAGAATCGCTGCATGCTGCGCTGATCTTATCGTCCCTTGCACCGAGCATGGTGATACGTATACTCCGTACTCCGTACCTTCTACGTATTATTCCAGATCGTGATAGATCTGATAATCAGACCTATCAGGTAAGCAAACGACCATACAGCCCGATCGTCACGACACGACACAAAATCCATCAGCCTCATCTTTGGCAAATCTGAAGATTGGACAATGTCTATTTGTAGTAACTACCACCTCGTACTCCTGAGTCCTGATAGTTCATCCTGCCGGAGCTCTGGTCCGTTTCTGTACGGCGAAGCCGAACCAAATTTCAGGCGAGACCCCTGACCCACCCATCCATTACAGCCCGTCAAGCTGCGGCCCCGCTTTTTTCGTCCGTCCCAACTCGGAGAAAAAATCTCCTTGCGCATCTGTTATGTCATCTACAGAGTACAGAGTACCTTGGCTAGGGAGGATTGCTACAAGTTAACATATGTAGGGTACGGAGTCCTAATCATATCATTGAATTATTAATACGACAATAAGAGAAGAGCAAAGCCGGTCCACCAGACTACAGCTGTCCTGGATCCATGAATGCCATTGAATGGCAAAGCCCTTCAAGACAAAGGATCGACAGTGATATCACGGATTTGCTCCGTAGCTAACCAACTACTAGTCCTTGGCCAGCTGCCACTGGCGAGACTGCTTCAAATCGAGTCAGAACTGTCCGTACGCAGTTACTACGCCGCAGCTAGTTGACTGAGTACGAGGGACCTCGGCTGTCGTGACTCGTAAGGAGTGAAAAATTGGAAGCTGAAAGAATACACCCCCAAGAAAGTCGATCATTCAGTCTGCTTTGAAAGAAAAAACAAATTTGACCTGTATGTGGTACACTTCTATCTAGAACTCTGGAAACTATGATGTGTTGATTTTATATATAATATTCCAAGGTCCCGCGTTTGCCGTAACCATACTCCCGTACGGAGTACTGACAGGCGCAATGAGCCTGAAAAAAGAAAAGAAACAAAAGAAAAACCTACATCGGTCGCACAATAGGTACCCGGCGCATTGTAAATCCCACAATAATGCTAGATACAAAAAAGTACGTACGTAGTTACATTAATCATCGACAGATTCAAAACTCACCGTTATAGATTCTAGACCGATTCTAAACCCGTACGTAGAAGTAGATACATCCCTTGGTACCTGGTACTAGACATGCATGCCCGCATCCTCGTAGTGCGTACGGAGTACTCCGTACGTATTATCTGATGCATCCAGCTTATCCCCCGCTGCGTTGGGCACGTACGTACGTACTCCGTCCACGGAGTAGATATTCGATCGATCAGTTTAAGATGGGCTGGTGCATAATACATGGCATGTGCAGCGACGATCCCGTATCCATCCACAAGGCTCCCTAGCATGTGGCAAGGGATTTGATGTATGTATCATCTGTTTCAACTGCGCCTGCTCCCACCTAGATTCGTAAGGTGGTTTCATTTGTGGATAAATAGACACTTTGTCGGTTTCATCACTGTTTGCAAGCTGAGCATATTAATAGTACATATTAAGGATTTAAACTGCTAGGTAATTTGTATACTTGCTCATGATTAAGGCTTTAGATGAGTTACTTGCTAATACTGGTGGATATCTTTATTCCAAGGAACAATCGGACCATGATCGGAGTAGATATAAGTAAAGACAAAGTAATATCACTGAAATACATATACCATACCAGCCCGGTCCACACTCACAGTCATTCCATATGGCACCCGAAGAATGGCTACGTCAAGAATCGAGTCTAGGTGACTCTTGAGTAACTGCTGTTGCTGTAGGCTAATAACTGTGCTACGAGGCGGCCGTGACGCACTCGCACTATGACCCTTCTTAGCAGTATTCCCACCGCGGCTGCTGACGCCGGCTCCGGTCATGTTGGGCGAATATTCCGTCGTGACCGTGAGACTGGTTGCGGGCTGCACGGTCTCGTAGCGAGGCTTGATAGCAGCACCAGCATCAGATGAAGCGTCAAACCCGCTGATAATACTCGAAAACTCGGGTCGAACGAGATCCCAAAATCGCACTTTGCGATCTGATCCAGCCGAGATAACAAACCCACATTTCGTACTTTCTTTACCATCGGCTGGCATGTCATATCCCACATGCAAAGCACAGATCCCATTTGGATCACCGAGACCCGATGAATTTGGTGGTGTCGAATTTGCATTCGGTTCTATTCCCACTGCCGATGTACTATTAGCGAACCGGCTAAGCATCCCCTCAGGCCGGTCCTCGTCCACGCGCCAGGGTTCATAGCTTTTAGTAACCGTATTCATCGCGGCCAAGTTGTTCACAATCGATGTTCGCTGGCTAGTAGAGTTGCCATTCGGCGTAGATGGGTGACTTCCCGTAGCAGACGATGCAGTTCGGTATACTTCTCGGCACTGGACTTTTTCCACATCCCATACCGTGACCTCACCGCCATGGACACTTCCACCAGCTACACAGACCCAGCGACCCCGACCCTTGGTTGGGTGAATTTGTAGTCGGTGAATGGTTGTGCCTCCTGGAAGACCCCACGCTTTTAACCTGACCCTAAACCGCAGATCCCATAAATCTAGGATGCCGTGTGACGTTCCAACCAAGAGCCAGCTGTGTTTTCGATCGTAGCAAAACACCTTAGGCGTGCCATGGTGTACTGGATTTTGCAGAGTATACAGTGGCAGCATGGTTTTCATATCAATTGCTAAGATTCGACAGGTATTTGTAGCAATTAGCAATGTTGACTGAGCTTCCGAGCGGAAGTGCTCAACCCATGTTGCATATTCGACCGAGCCATCGTCTCCTGCTGGCAACTGATATTGCCGGACAGTTTGCAGCTTTCCGTAACGCGATGACTCGTTTACGTTCTGATAGTCAACTTTAACGGCGTGAATGCTTCCATCTGTGGCGCCGCTGACAAACGTATAAGTGTTTTCGACAAACGTCAGGCATTTCACCTTGGCCCCTGGAGCATGACGATGAGTTTGACGAGATCTTGGTGTCAAATTCTTCTCCAACCGTGTAGTATCCCAAACCTTTACAGAGCCATCGTCTGAAGCAGTCACAAAAAATGCATGGTCTGGCGCAGTGACTACCCGATTAACCGGTCCAGTATGTTCGCCAAACATAGCAACCAGCACGCCTTCAGGTCGCCATGGTTTATCACTCTCCTCGCCATTAGCTCTTTTTATTGCGCGCCGAGAATCGATCTCCTTCACATACGGGCCAAGATCAAAAAGATCGGTGGGGTAATTTTCCGCAAACACGTTGTCTAGGAGTCTTAAAATCCTTGGATCGCCGCCCTTGTATGAATGTTCAGCACGATATCGGTGTGGAGTTATTTGCTGAACTGGGTTCTCCTTCGCCAGCGCCAAGGTGGATGTAGAAGGGTTTTTCTGAGAATGAACGTCCACCTTTCCAAATGCGTTTGTTGAGTTCATACTCGTTTCTGCATATGCTTTGGCTGTCTCCTTGCGATTCAGCAGGTTTATAGCACTCGACTTTCTCTCAATTTGATTTAGCGAATTGATTCGTGTTATGGTTCCAGTGTCGGTTGTAGTTGCTATGCTACTTCGATCCGAGGCCCTGTCTGCATCCAAAGCTGTGTTTGCCACACCTTCCATGTCTGAGTTGGGCGCTGATGAATCTTGTGATGCTGGCTGAGTTGTCGGAGAGGAAGAGATCGAAGGCGTATGAGAGTCGGCTCTTATTGCTCCCGCCAAAGCTAAACTCCGACGCCCTGGATTGATTTCTTTCTGTCTCTGAGTTGCTGAGCGCTGGTGCCTCCGACGTGCGGTTTCATTGGTCATTGATGCATCAAGCAATGCGTCTGCTATGGTATGGGATTGTTTGACTCCCTGGTTTTCCTGGCCAATTTGGTTGTCCATTGATGTTTTCCGTTGTCTAATGTCCTGGTTTTTGTCAAAAAGTACTGTCTGCGGAGTAATTCCATACTGAGTGAGGGATAGAATATTGTTCAAAGTTGTTGGCTCCATCGCATCAGCGGTTCTGCGTGATCTCATTGCCACCCTCCAGAGGTATTCTCGCAAAACAAAGACTTTAAACTCATCCTCTTGGGTCATACCAAGATTTTTCAGTCTTGAAATCCATTGCGCATCTTCTTCGTTTCTAGAAATCGTAGCAAGCGACACATTTTTGGGGAATCCTTTGCCAATGATGGCGTCGCTACCGGTGAGACTGAAAGTAATCTCTCGATTGGCTGCCTTCCAAAAATTGCCCTTTTCTGTCTTCTGAGCCCAAATTATAGCCATGTCAAATATACTCTTCGGCAAAGGACGCTTGAGCGCATCGAGAATTTCACCTTCCGTTACGGCGATGATGTTCGTTTTCAAGAATGGCCGTATAAGCGGAGTGAGTATAGAGTGCTTGTCTGCAAAAGAAAGGTATTTGGAACAAGTTACGACGAAATAGACCGAGGCTTCTCTAACCCAAACACTTGGGTGAGAGAAAAATCGGACCACGATATTAAGCAGCTCCCATGTCGTCGACCGTTGGAACAAGCCTAAATCTGCCATAGCCGCCATAGACCGAATGACACGTTCAACAACAAAGTCTTCAGTGTCTGTCAGCGATGGGACCATCAAGGGCAAGATGAATTCCTCAAGGCTCGTGCTCCCAACATAAGCCGCAACCCCGACAACGGCTTCGAAAAACGCGCATTTGAGAATCCAGTCTTTGTCATTCAGGTAAGTATTCAAATGACTTAGGATGACTTCATTAATCTTGGTACTGCCGAAGAAGACACAAAGGCTTGAGACAGAGCCTAGAAACGCGCGACGCACAGAAGGGTCACTATCAGTCAAAAGAGCCTTTGTATGAACCTCAAAATAGTCGAGGAGGTCGGCCCTCGCTACATCATAGAGATTGTGGAAGGTCGCGTCCTCGGTCCAATCTGCTTCGGAGCCTGCCGGAATAACAGACCTAAGACGTGTGTCCGTTCTAAGAGCTTGGATCAAGTCCAAGAATCTCAGTGATGACTGCGCAAGCGAAGAGATACAGGAAGCATAGGCCGCCCGGACCATAGGGCTGGGGTTTGATATGGAATCAGAAACGAATGGCTGTAATCTAGGAAAAATATATTCTGGGAATATATAGGCATTGACCGGTGAAACCACCTGAACCATTGATAACAGCTGCGCAAGAGTGCGTATTGCCGCCACTTTCACCACGTCAGATCGATCGTTTAGCATGATCATGACATAGGGTAGAATACGATCAAGCTTTGATTCGTCGGAAAGACGCTCGGCAAATGCCAGAAGCAGGTCGCAGGCTTTGACCTTAGCGGACGCCTTGGACGTGTTCCTCAGATTCGACACAACGACTGTAAGGAAAATAAGCGCGCCATCCTGTGGCTTTAGATTTGACGTCTCGTGCTGCGAGTTGGGTAAATCCAACTGCACTGGAAGGGATTGATTGATCAGGTTTGGCTTTGTCAGCTTGGAGCCATCCTTGACATGTACTGGGGTGGATCCTAGGAAGTAAGATATCTTGTCAAAGTCCAAATACAGCCGGTCGATGCGGTCATCAGATTCTCCAAAGTTGCCGATTTCAGCATCTACATGTGCCCTCCCTGATGCTGGTTCGGTTATGAGAGACATGTATTGGTGAAGGAAGCTGTAAAAATAGTCTGGGAAAACCTTGTGCCTCCAAAAGTTCAAATATTCCTCTGCGGAATACCTGGACTCTGGGTTGATTTGAATCATATGGAGGATCAATTCCTTAACATCACGATCTTCTATTTTCGAGAGGTGACTATGCTCGGGACTGTACTCTCCTTTCCGATACTTGTAGAGCTGGCTAAGTGTAAATATGGGAGATTCGAGAAAGAGCTCTGCAATGACACATCCAGCACTGAATATGTCCATTGCCCAGTTGACTTGCCGATCTCCTGGCTCTTCACCGGCCTCCAAGAATCGCTCAGGAGCAAGGTAGCAGGTTCGTCGACCGGAGGTATCAAAGTAAAAAGAAAAGTCGGCCGGATTGTCTTCCGGGAGAAATGTTGGCTTGAATGACGATGAAAAGTCGGACAGATAAAGCCAATTCCAAGAAGAAACAAGTACGTTTTCTGTTTTGATGTCTCCGTGAAAAACATCTTGGGAGTGGCAGTCTCGAAGTGCGCAGAGCAGTTGAAAAGCGATCCACTTCTTCTCAATATCCTCCAAGAAAGGACGTGTACTATATATACCCGTCAGCACGAGAAAATAAGCTCGATAAATTCATGCAGTGCTCACCTTAATCTGTCATATAAAGAACTATGGATATATTGGCGAGCCAAGTATCCACTGGTACTGGTTTCAATGATCCGTTGATAAGCGAGGGCATTAGGGATGCTAGCCAGCAGATCTCTTTCGCCTGTTACATTCCATCAGTATCAACTTAATAACAAGGAAAAATGGGCATTTTGAATACGTGTTATTGCTTTGACATAGGGATCCAACTGCATGCTTGGATAAGGTTTCATGATGACCTTGACAAACGCCAGGCCATTGCGCTTCCGAGCTCTGATACTCTTCATAAATCTTGCTGAGCCCAGGGACTTCTCGTACACGAGGTCAGAAAGCTCAGGAACGTCGATACCGGCCGACCCTGCGGACAGGGTGGTCAAAGAGTATCCCTGACCCATCTTGACGGGAATCGATGTTCACTCCGTCTATATGTCGAGAAAGTAATCAGGGCGGAGCGGGATCATCGTCAAAACCATCATCCTATAGATGATGCATGATCCTAGTCTGCGTCAAGGCGAGCTGGTGGTGTTGAAGGAGTGTGTTTCTTATATCGGCTTGCGGACGTCACGATCGGTGGAGAAGCGGAAAGACGTCAGGCGGTTCGCGTACGCGCACTCTGATTGGCCCGCGACTACTTCACGCATAGTCCAGACTCCATACGATTTATACTGATATTTGTTATGTCTACTGCATGTTTTTACTTGGTCGTTTGTACTGAAAAGAGATCTTGAAATCAAAAAGTGAATATCATGCACTACAAATCGGATAGTGCTAATCTTCGATAAATAGCATGGAATAGCGAAATATGAACATAAAGGCGGGTTTGCATTTGTCGAATTATATATAACGACCTGATGAAGCATACCTACCTAGGTAGGTAACAGTGGCCATTCTTCCTAATTCGTTCTCTGCACATCGACAATAATAAAAACCTGAGATGCTACGCCTTACCCGGAGGGACTTATAAGCGCCCAAGACTTTTCTGAGACTTGTTAATAATTTCATCTGGGGAGGATTTACCTGAGGTCCTTTCCAAGCATAGGCAAATATATTCTCTGAAGATGCTGCTAGGGAGACGATGTTCTCCCCAAGCATTGAACTGAAATTCCGCTGAAGCACACCAGTCCAGAGAAAGCATTATCCACGCGTTTCTTGTGTAACGTCGCTAAGAAAGAGTGAGATTCCATAGCCGGAATGAACTGAGGAAAACAGTTAACGGTTGTCGTGGTTTTTTGATCAGAGGCCTGTCGACAAGCTCACCTGTAAGATTTCGTAACGCATATTGATTCCTGAGCAAGCCAATATAAACTGTCTTTACAAAAGGTAGCCATGTCATTCTTAATGGAAGTTTTCTCTGAATACTTCAGCAAAGGTGATGATCTCTATTGCAACCATCCTATAAACACCAATAGTGAATTATGCCTATGTGACACAGTAAGTGGAATGGACCAGAATAATCTAATTAAACATGGATGTACTTACTCACGAATCATTGAGTTGATTCGAGACAATCCTCGGTGCCATAATCTGACGTGGGAACGCTCTCCTACCGGACGACTTCCGAGCACCTAGGCCCGGTGAATCATCGAGGTAGCGACTGTTATCGTCCTCTCTTGTGAGTCACTAGGAGGTAGAAGTCTGCCTTGGCTGAGATGTATAGATGCCCATCATTCCATTCTAGAAGCAAGATTCGCGGCCTTCTAAATCGTGGCGTAGACCTAGCTAAACGCATGCACCAGGGGTCATTGACCATGTCAATGGGTGTGGCTAAACAGTTTAGTGTTTCTTTAACGGCCCATGCATGAACGTGCTATTTTTGGATCTCAGGTAGGCCTCATCATGGCCGCTTTTCTTAGCTGTGCGCCACTTGAAACACTGCCTGAGGCATGGCACTGACGGGGTCTGGGTAGGTCGAGTCTATTTCTTGTTAGCTTGGACACTGATGTAGGAGTCTTTTTTGTCGTGGCCCAACACAGCCACATCGTTTCAGTTTTTCTGTGTCTCAAACTAGACAGTGACAGACCCCTGTACTTGATGGCCTCACTTTGGAGCCAGGTGTCGATCTTAGTTTTGGAACTAGCCAGAAGTAGGTGAGTATAGCGCCTTGGAATTTCATGCAAGTCGTCATCGCCTCGTCGATGGGTCAAGGCCATGTCTTTCCAAAGGGATTGCCGCCATTTGCTGAGCGGAAGTCTCTTGAACCATGATCCCTCCTCTCGCTGCATGAAGGAACAAAAAGCGCTAATCGCCAACGGTTGAAATATTCCTGCAACCATCTGCTTAGCATGCCACTGCCATGACACTGGTTTTCAGGTGGCTGAATTGGTTGGCTCTCAATGCTTCTCGCAAGATGTAAGCGTGGCTGCTGCTGTTGTGCTATATACAAGTTTCTGAAATCTTTCCAGAATCGATTGGCTCTCGATGCACGATTTTTCGACGCGCTAATTTAGGCTCGTCTGCCACGGGCCTTTCCCGCGTTCGGTTATGATTTAGCCCGCGTACCACGACCACCTCGCTTTGACGTAAACAGTGAACACCTGGGAAACCGCATGCTCTCAAGGTCACGTTGATGTCAAGGCGAACGTAAATCCCTTTGGCAATTATCGTCCCCCCACTCTCGACGAGGCGAAGCGCTTGCAGTGTCTGTTTGTATTGGAGGCAAGCGCCGAATGAGCCGAGACTAATCATTCAAATCGATGATTGTGAACCCGTGGCTAGGGCTGTTGTCATATGGTATGCTTGAGACCATTCATGATTAGCCTGGTGAGCGCGAGTCTTCGAACAGGGGGTGGGCTTGTTTCCTCCCCGTTGGCTCAGCAGCGACACAGTGGGCATGGTTAATCGATGTTGTTTTCATCAGCCGCATTGTCAAGGGCACTCAATGGCACGAGAGATGACAGCAAAAAATAATTCAATTAAGTTATCCGTGAGTCATTGAGCCACGCAAATCCCCATGTAGTTAGTTTGCAGCGCCGTATTTGCGGACTTAGCCGTCCTGCCTGAAGATCAGCCAGACCCCTTGATCTACGTTCTCGAAGGCAACAAGAGAACGGCCGGTTGACGTACTATGTCTCTGCCATATCATGACAGGCAGTCTCATTTGTCCATCGTGCGTTGGTGCCAGAGCCTAACCATGTTTAAACTGCAGGATTTCGCGCGGCGCTCTCTCTTGCGTTTTGGGTCATACTTTTGAATACGCCGTGCGCATTAGGCTTATGTTCTTGTCTTTAAAAAAAACGAAAAAGCTTGGCCTTATTTCGTCGCGTCCATCATAGACAGTCACTAGAGTTTAGTAGAGTACGACTAGCGGATAAGATCTTGGGGGCCTCGCCGTCGTTGGCAGCGCTATGGGCAAGCTGCACAAAACACACGCCCTTTAGCGGGCCGGGAGCAACTCCGGGGGCCCCGGTAGCACGCCTATTGGGGCATTCGTAGGGGCGTCACAGCACCGTTCCGCTCCGGGTGGGTCGCACCAAGATGGCGCCCATCAACGCTCGATAACGTGCCAAAGAGGTCAGACTCTGTGCTCGCTGGTCTATCGAAGACGTAAACAAGGGGACGGCATCGCAACGGGCAGCGCTGTCTGAAACCATGCCATTGTATATTAGCCAAGGCCAAAGCAGCAAACGAAAGAAAGCGCGGGTGAAGTGTAGGACTGCAGTGCATGTACGTACTCCGTAGGCGGGGAGACTGTGCGCTGAAGACTTGGAGGGGAAGCGCTAATTTCCACGCCGACCGGAATGTATGTATGTACTGTACTATGTACAGTAGTATCTCTCGCCGCGATGGGCGGATTTCGAGAGCGAATGAGGGCAGACTCTGTAGTTCTTTTCTTGTCGCATTATTTTCTAGTTGAGGTGCACGGCAGGTCGAGGACAGGAAGGAAGGACGAATGCGGTTTAGGGTCGCCTTCCCGTGCTTGCCCTACTTCCCTCTCTTCACGACTTCGCGACTTCACGACAAAACAACAACAACATCATCATCATCTCCTGCGCTGCTGCTCTTCGCCTTTGCTCTCACGGCCACCGGGCTCGTCTCTCGCGCTCCTTGTTCCCTCGACGCACCCTCTGCTGCTCGCGTACGTAATAGTGATTGGCGCAGAGTGGGCGGTTTGGCTGGACAGCTGCGGACTAAGGCCGGCTTAGGAAGTTACATCTTTGGACCTATCACTGCATTCTCGATACACGGTCTGCATTGCAATCATTCCTCCGGACCAGTTCGTTTCTGGCTAAGCATGCATGCTGTGCCTATGGTGGCCTGGCAGGATGGGCGCTCTCTGCCATTCAGACACACAGCCGCCTCGTTTAGCTAGTTTACCAGACTGTCGGGTCCGGACTAAACTGCTTCAAGAAGCATTGAAAATTGAGAAAGTCACCCTCCGTCACTTAAGTTGCTAGAGAGGTGTTTCCGGCCCGCCGTGAGCAAGCATTTCGAGCCTTTCATCATGAGCGACGTGGATCCTCGCGCATTGGAGTCTGCCACCCCCCTCGTCCTGCCTGACCTGCCTATTTTCCGCCGCACATACGCTCTCTTCAATCCCACTCTGCTGCTGCTTGCGACAATCAGCCGTTCTGTCTAGCCCTGCCTGTCCCCTCCATGGAGACCCGCTGAAAATCTCTGGCGTGCCCTCGCTGCCTGCCGACACTGCTGCCACATCGCACCGCTCCATCCACCCTGCATGACACCAGAGCTACTTGTCGCGCCTATCTGACCGACGCCAGAGTAACGCCCAAACTCAGAAAAATATCCTTCATGCAGAGTCTGCCTTGTGTGTATGCTGCCATGCTCGATCCCTTGACTCACTACTAGTCCTGGCAATGGCACCATCTGTCGAGCATGCCCCAGTATAATTACCCCGAAGTCGTCGTCATCTGTTACTCGCTCTGACTGAGGGTGCTATATAATTTCGTCTTTGAGCCGCCTACTGGCTCGTTCCTTATTTTTATTTTTATTTTTATTTTTCCATTTTGCATTTTTTTATTCTTTTGCCTTGGCCAACCCCATTTTACTTATTATATAGATTCATTGATCGTCATCATCATCATCGCATCGCAAACATACGTTCACTCAATATTACAACCCGCGCGCCTTTCCGACATCCACCACTCGTTTACTAACTAAAACCTCTGACTCGATTTCACGCCACCAGCGAGGAGCTCGGATGCTTTTGGCCCCCTTCATGACTTCCAACACAATGCATGACTCTGTGAAGCAACCAGCCGCCCCGGTGGCCCAGCAAGGGCGGACCTCTTCTGAGGGCATGTTCGGCTTCAACAATCACTTCATAACATCGCCTGACTCGGTGCAAATCAAGGTAGAGCCACGGGAATATCCACATCAGTCAACAATCGGGCTGGACGTGATTCATGGTGTGGAAGTTCTCCCTGTTACCCAGTCTGTCTCTGTGCACGGTTGGCAAGATCAACACATCCCAGGAACGACCGCCTGTTACAGCACTGCAGTGAGCGCTCCGGACTATAATAGCATGCCGTACTACCCACCACAATACACAAACTCTACTTTGGTCGACACATCTTCCATACAATACCCGGTCTTCACGAGTGGCGCTCAAACGCAGCCGCTATACTACACCTCCGGCTATAACACAAGTCCAAGTGGCAACCCAGACTTTGCACAGGCTTCCACAAGAAGGTGGCCAATGACACCACAATCCCACATCAGCACTCCGGAAAGAATTGCAGAGCAGGAACTACATCGAACAAGCCCAACAGAAACCACGTGGTCATCGCCGATAATGCTAGACGAGGATTTGCAGACCAAGAAAAGGAAGGGTTACGCACATGCAAATTATTTCTTAGAGCATACAAAGGCAGAAGCTTTTGAACGATCGCTCTCTCCGCATGATACGGAGTCCACGCTGGGATCTGAGATAAGCCAGAGATCTCCTGAAGGATCGATATCTCCTCGTCCCTCTGCAAAAGGATTCCAGAAGAAGTCAGCCACACCCGAAAATGGTCGTCACGATTCAGACGCTGAACTATCATGCGGAATTTGTCACAAGAAGTTCACGCGGCGGTCTAACTGCCGCGAGCACATGAAAAGGCACAACCCAGAGAAACGAAAAGTACATTCTTGTGATAGTTGCGGCAGAACTTTTGGAAGGAAGACAGACCTGAGGCGTCATTATACAACAGTGAGCACTCCACCTGATCTTAATTTATCAGGCAATGTCAGTTTGTATTAATCGTGTCTTGTAGAGAATTCACGATGGAGAGAAAAAATTCTCGTGTCCCACATGTGGGCGATTCTATAGCAGAATCGATACTTTATACCGGTAAGTCTTGTTTCTTGTCTCTGATTGATCAGTACTGACACAGGCCTACTAGACATCAAAAAGATGGCTGCCCGGAGCAGAGACTGCAAGACGAAACAAGAAGGCTTCCGACCCCGGTACTTGGGCATCCATACCGTACCTTTGAATAATGGCATAAGGGTCCGATGGGCTTTTTACACATAGCGACGACGGTGGCTCAACTCAATTACGCAATACTATTTTCGAGACGCGATGTTATACGACAGGAAGAGAGCTTCAAATGAACGACACTTGATAACTTGGTGGGAAGTAATTGGTTTTCTATTCCATATGCATATATAGGGGGTCAACTACCGCCTACGCCTTTGATCTTTCTTTTTTTCTGTTTGCTTTTCCTTGCTATTTCCTCTTTCGGCCTTTCTCTTTTCGTTTAAAGCGATTTCACGCTATAGCTGTATATATAACAGGGCACATGCATTAACAAGAAGCTGGTCTTCTGACATGTGGTGAATTTGGATGCATTTGTATTAAAAATAGACATCAATCAGCAGTTGCATATATATTGCGTGCAAGCATTATGATTTGCATATAAAGCAGTCCACCTGGATGGCGAGGATGGCGCACTGTTCCCGCATCCATATACCGATATACCGGCATCGAGGAGGTGCCTAGGCATGCACATGAAAAAAAAGTTGGATACAGGGAAATATCTCATTTGACAAGCCGGCCTAGTGGCTACGTGAGTATATACCAAGAACGGAAAAGTGGTCATTTTTTATTTTGAAAAAGCAAAAACACAATACAGAGATTAAATGGCATATGCAGGTATCCGCTACATACTCACCGTGCCCCCGCCTAAACACACCACCGGAGAGTATACTTTAACTTAGGCGTCCAACGCTTCCAAGGTTGCTAGCATATGGTGGCCATTATATACCAGGTACTTGGGTCACAAGAGAGTCAAGCCCCCGGGCCCTAATTGGGCTATTCTCTGCCACAGCATCTGTTTTCCTTGGTTGTGGCAGGAGACATGAAAAAATAATCGCCGTCCATTACGTACGTATACGCATCTGGACGATCATCATTCCTGCACTGACAAACGCCGTAATGTGGACTGGACAGTCACCAATGATCACTGGATAGCGCTTCAGCCAGAAACCAGCGCGTCTAGACGAATGGTTTCCTATTCGAGCAAAAGCCTCGAACTAACGAATAATAAACAATGCTAACCACCGGGTCGGTGGGTTAATGATTTGCTTCCTGGCAGAGACACTGACTGGGATTTGTTTTATTCGCAGCAGCAAATTCAATAGCCAGCCCGGGACAGGGGAACCTGGGATGCGTAGCGGACCTTTTCGTCCCGACGACGCTGGTACTAGGCAGAGCATCATCCGTATTTGGAACTTGATGCACAATCCAGAGCTGCAGGGGGGGAAAAAAGCAAGCAGGATCTCATGACTCGTGATCTTCACGGGTCAGTACAGCAAGCACAGATTTTAGGTATTTGCGACCAGGCGCGAGAAATGCTGAGCGTGTGGAGAGGATTATGTCAGACAGCCTAGTCGGGCCTAGCGCCAGTGTGATAATGCTGGCAGTCTGCTTCCGACGTGACATCGTGCAGTGTCGCTGGACATGCCCATTGGCAGCGGCTGGCACGTATCATGCCAACTCCATCTGCTTGAATGCTGACTGGCGCCAGCCCGCTGCAGGAGAACGATCTGCCTCTTTGCTTTCTTTTTCCTTTAAATGAATTTCCCTCCAATGGCGCGAGCGGGCGTCGCCGGAGGCACGAGGCTTATTGTTTTTGGACTCGATTCGAGACCTGTGCAACAATCAATCCCCCCGTAGGCATGGAGATATCTCGGCGCGCGTTCCACGCTCCGTCACCACGACTGTTGACTAGTCCGTAGTCAATAATAAGCATGTATTTATGTACCTGGACAGCGAGCAGGGCGTGGCATTAACGCGAGCTAGACCGATCGTTAATCGCCCGAGATTTCCCTGATCCCATCGGAGGATTCTGGCTGGTGTTCTCGATCTCGATGCCTAAAGTTAACGTGGGTTTGTAATTTTGAACTGAGGATCTCCAGCCTTAGTCTCGGCCAACGCTTCTTTGTTCACCTTTCTTCAGCAAATTGAGTGATTGCGTCATTCAGTGTCCCAAACAAAGAAGCCCATTCCCTCTGATTGGGATGGAATGGATTGTCGCGACTCGCAAGGAACGGATGAACACAAACTATGCCGTTATCTGCACGTGACTGGCCGCGATGCTTAGGTAATCCGTCAAGCCACCGGCGCCTCGTGTGGCTTGAAAGCCGTCGAGCGGCGAGCCCCTCCAGAGCGATATAAACCCAAGCTCGACTGCTGCTTTGTTTGCCATAGCATTCTCCTCGCACACAAAGCAAGTCAATTGCCGGCCAGCAGCATGAGCTCGACAACAACCGTCACCGAGACGGCCCCCAGCGCCGTCACTATCACGGCGGACAATGTAGCCACCCTTTTCCCGGACGTCGACACATCCCTCGCTCGCTCGATTCTGCCCAGCGCAGCCGACTCCTCCGTGCGTACAGGGGGCGATCTTGAAGGCTACGATGAGGAGCAGGTTCGCTTGATGGAGGAGGTGTGCATTGTTCTTGACAATGACGATAAACCGATTGGTAGCGCGAGCAAGAAGACTTGTATGTCTTTCCACCTGCCACTTTTCTTTTTTTATATCTGCTAACATGTTCCATACGACAGGCCATCTCATGACAAACATTAACCGCGGGCTTCTCCACCGTGCCTTTTCGGTCTTCCTTTTCGATTCACAAAACCGTCTGTTGCTCCAGCAAAGAGCCGCCGAGAAGATTACTTTCCCCGATCTGTGGACGAACACATGCTGCTCGGCAAGTCCAGTTGTCTTCCCTATATGACTAAATATCAGCTAATACATTGCTTGTATAGCATCCCCTCGGCATTGCAGGAGAAACCGGTGCGGAGCTATCAGCGGCGATTGAAGGAGTCAAGAGAGCTGCCCAGCGCAAACTCGACCAAGAATTAGGAATTAACCCCGAGCAGGTTCCCATCGATAAATTTCAATTCTTGACTCGAATTCATTACCTTGCGCCGAGCGATGGTAAATGGGGAGAGCACGAGAGTGAGCTTCCCTATATTTCGATGATAGAATGCGCATAACTGACGGTGTGAAAATCTATAGTCGACTACATCCTTTTCATCAAGGCCGACGTCGACGTCAACGCCAATCCAAACGAGGTGCAAGACACCAAGTACGTCACCGCAGAGGAACTCAAGAGCATGTTTGCCGACCCGGACCTGAAGTTCACCCCATGGTTCAAATTGATTTGCAATAGCATGCTTTTCGAGTGGTGGAGTCATTACGGCACCGAGACTTTCAAGAGCTACCTCGAAGAGAAGGACATTCGCCGGATGTGAGGAGCTGGGATCCGCCTGCTGTGTTATATACCTAATATATTTACGACGCCCTTTCTTTTTCACTATGATACCACTTCGCCTGGAAAATCTGTGACTTACTCAATGAGAGGTTTACATGGCCACGTCAATGAGCAGAAATCAAGCAGGATCTTATTCTCCTGGAGTAAGGATAAGCCGTAGAACAGACCGTGAGACGTCTGTTACTAAAGTAAATTCGTAAATGCAAATAACGTCCTATATTCGGTGGTATCGATTCTATCAACAACGATATTCTAGAAAATACTTTATCTCCTTCCCTTGAATCCCTTTCCTTTCTTAGAAGGCCGGGCATTCTTTTCACGCCTCTTCTCCTTGAGCCTCCTATCCTTGCGAATATCCTCATTATTCCGCAGCTCATTCTTCGGCTTCCTACCGTTTTTAAGCATCGTTCCACCGCCGGCAGCTGCTTCAGAAGCAGCAGCATCGCGATCCTTGGCGGCCTTCATCTTCTTCTTCTTCTCGTAGTCGCCACGAAGTTTGTCGAGCGGCTTGGGCGCCTGTTGCTTGTTATGCTTGTATTTCCGTCCGGACATGGAAGAATTCAAGTCGGCTGAAAGAGTGGTATTCTCCGTCTCGCCCACCCGAGGCATACGACCCATGCGTTTACCTTTCTTCCAGGCATCAAAGCGTCCGCTGCGGAAAGTCGCTGCAATTTTGGTACCGCTTTCGCCGCGCACGAGTGCAGGCCCGCCTCGGGAGCCGTCCTCATCGTTGCGGCGAGATACGTACTTCATATGGCGTTTGTCCCAGCGCTTGGCCGAGCTTGGTTCCAGGAAGCCCGATTTCTCGTCTGCTGTCAGGTCCATGGTGGCGTCGCGTGAGGCTTGAGCGAAGTTGGAGCTGGAACCGGAGTGTACTCCGTAAGCGCGATCGTCGACGAGGGACATGTCGGCAGGAGTGTAGGACATGAAGTAATCTGGGTTCTGGAACGATGTGCTAGAGCCTTGTTTGGATTTGTTCTTAGACTGCGAATATTGGGAAAATGTGACTTCCAGGTCGGATTCTGATGCCATTGACATGTTGTCTAGGTTGTCTTTGAGTGCAGCGTCACCGTCGTCGACCTCGTCTTCATCGGAAAACGCGGTTTTATCCGCCTCGCCGTCGTCCTTTTCAGTAGCATCGGCGCCAACCACTTCGGCGACGGGCTTTTTCTTCTTCTTGTCAAGAGTGGAGCGCACTCGCTTGATTGTTTCAAAAGCTTCATCTGTAGATTTCTTGCCACCTCGTCGACCTCCAATTTCGAATATAGTTTCTTGCGGGCGATAGCCACCAAGTCGGGCAAGCATCTTCTCGCGCTCGACTTCCATTTCATTATTTCCCTCGTTGAAAAGAGCATGCAGTGATGTCCAGCTGTCCGATGTCACCACTTCCTTTGCACGCTTGGCGCTCTCTAATGATGCGGCATTTCTTGTCCGTATATAGAGCTTTTCACCTCGGCTCGCCACACCTCTCTGTGCCTGAATATCGGTGCTGTTATCTGTGGTCTTTGTGACCCATTCACAATGAGTAGACAGGGTATCCCGTGGGAGACTGCCAACTACTACTTCTTCGGCGAAATTGACTTCGGTATCTTGTCGTCCAAGGACTAATTTCCGACCCAAGAAGAGTTGCAAGTCAAGGAGATAAGGAGCGTCTGAGTCGCGCACAAGACTATAACTCCAACCCTTCTGACCAGCACGCGCCGTTCGTCCAACACGATGGATAAAGACTTTGGGTTGGGAAGGGAAATCGTAGTTAATGACGTTTGCTAGGATAGGAATATCGATACCACGAGCAGCGACATCAGTCACAACTAATATATGCGTGACTCCATTTCTAAATCGTTGGACCTGGATATTTCTCGCCGTTTGGTCAAGGGAACCATAGGCATAAGATGTGGCAAATCCGGCTTCACGTAAGATGCTGACGATGTAATCGACATGGTGTTTGGTAGCAGTAAAGACGATTGTTGAATGCTTAGTAGGCGATTCGGTACTTTTGATTCTGTCAAATCCCGGTCGCTTTCGCTTCCTAGACTTCTGATCCCCTTCATCGTCTTCGTCGTCTTCATCCTTCCAGCGCTTAGAAGCCGCAGTCGGACCAGTGGGGATTTTGATCACGTCGTGTAAGATGTGAAGAAGCGCACCCTCCTTTTCCGCAGATTTGATGCTGAAAAAAGCATTCTGCAGGTCGGGTGAGATTTTTCCTTCAGTGTCCAATCGGATAAGAGTCGGGTCTTGCAGACCGGCCCTGGCAAACTCCACAAGTGATTTTGGAAGCGTGGCAGAGAACAGAAGAGTTTGGCGTGTAGCGGGCAATCCGTGAAGAATCTCTGTCAATTGCGCAGCGAAACCCATTTCGAACAATCTATCGGCCTCGTCAAACACCACATATTCTACGCTATATAGATCGAGGCCCATTTCCACTTTGAGATGCAAGAAACGGCCAGGAGTGGCAATGACAATATCTGGGTTGCCGACCATGAGGCCGAATTGTTCCTCCAGACTGTCACCACCCACCAGCAGGACAGCCTTCAAATCTGTTCCTCTTCCAAGCTCTTTGACAACCTTCAATGTCTGGAGAGCCAACTCACGTGACGGCGACAATATCAGTCCTCGCAATCCGACTTTGCCGCTATGGCTCTTCAATCTCTCGATCATTGGGATAACGAAAGCAGCCGTTTTTCCGGAACCCGTCCGTGCCATTCCCACAACATCCTGATCATCCAATATGACGGGAATAGTCTTTCGCTGAATCGGCGTCGGCACAGAAAAACCTTTGCGAGCGATAGCCTTGAGGAGATGGCCATTGAGTCCCATGGCCTGGAAGCCACCGCCTTTTTTGACAGTGCGGCCCTTGAGGTTGGACGCTTTCCTGTTGGCAGCAGCTTGCGTTGCTGCAATGAACGCTTCATCATCTTCGCCGTCGTCATTCTCGTTGTCGGGGTTGATGTCTCCGTCCAGTAAATTCAGACTCGCAGAGGGTATGGGCGTCTGCTTCTGCTTCTTTCTTTTGGAGCTCCAATCGTCTTCGGAGTCAGAATTCGCACCCGCTTTGAAAAGAGAATTCGAGATATCGAATTCATTTTCTGAAAAGGCCGGAGAGGCCGCTCGGCGAGGCATTGTGCTTTTTTTCTGTTGCCTTCAAGCGTACAGACAACTCGGTAGACTTTTTCCGCTATCAGAAAAATCAATTGAGATCCGCAGGCGGTGAGAGCGATAATCAATACTGCCGGCGCACACCGCCCACGGGTTCTCGCGACGCGCGACACGTCCCTCCCCGCAGCGTCGCCCAAAACAGATATATGGAAAAGTCAACACTCACACTCGATCTGTGACCCCGGCAGGAAAATCAACTTTGTGCAAAATGGGTATGTCCTCAATTCGCCTGTGCCTGTGCATGTGAGACTGCTAACCCATCAGATGGCGGCTACGGAAATTACACAACCACCTCGTACGGTGGACAAGGTGGCATGGGCGGAGGAGGCTTTATGACCGGCGAGACCAACAGTCCTGCTGCCGGAAGGGTAAGCTTTGTTTCACGTTTTATATAGTGTTATGTTGATGTTTTACTAAATTCGATTCAGCAAGGCGAAAACCCTACCCTCAGGCCTGTGACGATCAAGCAAATACTCGACGCAACGCAAGCCCACCCAGAAGCTCCCTTCCAGATCGACGGCGCAGATATAGGGTCCGTCTACTGTGTCGGCCAAGTGCGCAACATCTCGACGCAAAGCACAAACATAACCTACAAACTCGACGACGGCACCGGCGAAATCGAAGCGAAACAATGGGTCGACTCCACGACGGCCCGTCTAGAGGACGACATGGACGTAGACGGGCAAGGGGTCAAGCATAGCACACGCAAAAAGGTGGAATTGAACGGGTTCGTGAAGGTGTAT
This sequence comes from Penicillium sp. OUCMDZ-019, assembly GCA_011750695.1. Lineage (NCBI taxonomy): Eukaryota > Fungi > Ascomycota > Eurotiomycetes > Eurotiales > Aspergillaceae > Penicillium > Penicillium sp. OUCMDZ-019. Next base: position 80,603 of record WTTZ01000043.1, on the reverse strand, counting down.
GGCAAACTGAAGGTTTTCGGAAACAAGAGGTTCCTCGGAGCGCACAACGTGCGCCCGGTATCAAACGTCGGTGAAATAAGTGTACATTTCCTAGAGGCGACGGCAGTACACCTGTTTTTCAAGCAGGGGCCCCCTCAGTCAAATTCTGGTGGCGCTGGTGCTGGTGCTTCAGCCAAGGGCGCAACGGATGGAACAACGGATGACTACGGTGCTGGAGCCGGCGGACGAGCACTTCCACCTATGTCTGCGTCGGCACGACGAGTGTATAATTTGCTCAAGAGCGAGCCTCAAACCAACGAGGGTCTTCACATGCAGAACATCTCTGCCAAACTGGGCCTGCCGTCGACAGATGTTATCAAGGCTGGCGACGAGCTTTTATCGGCGGGTCTGATCTTTCCGACTATGGACGAATATACTTGGGCTATTTTGGAGTATTGAAAGATTTCTCTCAGTCTTTTTCGTTTATCAGTTTTCTTTCTTATGCGGGTTTAACCTAATCCACGGCGCTAGATGCTGAAACTGATGATGGCATTCAATTATTGTAATGATAGCATTCAACGAATAAAACAAGATCAGGATTCTATATATTTCAGTAAGAATCGAGTAGTGGAGAATTCAAAGTCATAATTTGTAGCGCTAAACTATATAACAAGCAAAATACCTCCGTTCGGAAACAATGCATTGGACATACGTGAACATCACTTCAAGCAACGGCATTTCTCTTTCTCGCCTCATCTACACTTCTATCCCAGCTCGTTCTGCTGATGAAGACAATCTCAATAAAGGTTACCAGTCCCAAAGCAACCGCTACACCAGTCCAGAGTCCCCAAATACCCCATCCAAGTCCAAACGCTGTTCCTATACTAATCGGCATGGCCACCGCATAGTAACAGAAGACTTGCACGTAGCCGCCAATCTCTTGTCGACCCATACCGCGGAGAATCCCATTGCAGCAAGCTGCCAGCGCATCGAAGAGTTGGAAAGCCGCGCAAAGAGGCAGGATGGCACCAACTATCTCGATGACTTTCTCGTCCGACGAGAACAAGGTTGCAAGAGAGTATCTGAGTGATGATAAGAGTAGCATATTGAGAAGCCCGGCAATCACGGCGCCGGTCAGCGTGACTTTGGCGGCTATGCGAGCGGCGTCCACGAGAGTTGCTCCAATCAGGTTGGCAATGCGCGTGCTGCCTGCAATTGCCACGGGGAAAGGTATCATAAAAGCGATACTGCTGATTGTGCTAAGCACGGACTGGGCAGCGAGAGCTTCGGTTCCAAGGTAGGACGACATTAGCGTGAGGAGCTCGAAAGCGAGACATTCAGCCTCGACCATGATAAGACCTGGTAACGCGAGGCGAATCATGGGACCCCAGTTCTGGAATGCTTTCCAGGTAAAGCCGTTCCAGCATTCGAGGCCGGCGACAAAGTAAACGTATAGGAAGAGGAATAGAGGCAGTAGGTTCTCGGTAATGGCGACGGCAATCGGGGCTCCGATGAATCCCATTTCGAGTCTCCAGACAAAGTACCAGTTCATAAAGGCATTCAGCGGCGCGCAAATCAAGAGCACATACAGAGACGCTGTGAATATGCCTTGGGCCTGAAGGAATCGTTTCCCGCTTTCGAAGCAGGCATATCCCGGGGCGCCTAAGATTACAACCTTGAGATATTGCCCGGCAAGAAGCGCAACCTCGGTCTCGGGGATGATTGCCAGTAGGATTCTATCCGCAAAGAGCCAGATGGTGGCAATTGGAATCGTGACTACCAGCAAGAAGAACACCATCCGTTGCATCTGAAGCCCAACCAGCTCCTTCTTTCCCGATCCATACGCTTGGGCGCAAAGAGTATCTAGACTGGTGGCAAGCCCTTGATAGACGGCCGAGCCAGTGATGCTGACAGTCATACTTGCAAGACTAACCGCGCCTAGCTCTACAGTTCCTAAATGGCCCACTGTGAAAATGGAGGCTACAGTCAAGGAATACTGGAGTAGGAAAGTAACGATAAGTGGCAGTGAATAAGTGCCGATTACTCGAGCTTCGCGCTTCCAACTCGATTGGATTAGGCCGGCTGTTACTGCTTCCTCCCACTTGCGGTCAATGGCATTATTATCAAGGGGTTCTTCGTGATTTCCCAGCAAAGCCGACGTCTCCGTGGGGGCTGCGGCGGGTATTCGTTGGCTCTCTTCATCGTCGGTCTGGCGGAGAGAAGGCGGTTGTAATATACCGAGCTGTTTCGTCAGATTGCTCACAGCACTCCTTTGCGAAATTTCCGGTGCAATGACGTTGTTATCACTGAGCAGGTCCCTCTCTTCTGTGTATGCACGCTCCAATTCTTCTTTGGACAGATATTGCTCCTGGTCTTGACCATGCGGGACAACTGTTCCACGCGGCCCGGCGGTGTAATGGCATGGTCGGCGATAAGACCCTGCTAAAGAATGGGGCGTGGTGCTGAGCATGTTGCTTGTTGAGTATGTCTGATCATCGCCATTGTCCTCAGTGGTATGAGCAGCAATGTCCCGGGCAATAGCGGTGTGGGCGACGTCCTCATGGATTGCGCGGGGAGCGGCGTCGTTGGACGCCATGCCGAGTATGTTCGCGGATATATATGTATGTATGAATCAATCTCAAGACGTATAAATCTCAAGCCGTATAGACGTGAAAAATCCAAACAAAAAGAAAAACGAAAGCAAAACAGGTGAGATAAAGCTACACTCGGCGCTATATAAGGCGGAGTGAGTCACTGCGGCTAATTGGCTGGTTAAGTGTTGTCCCTAGCTTCGCCGGCATAATTCCGAGCTGACAATGCCCATTCGCTGGATGGATAGTAATTACCCTGCATGAACTGAGATGCCCAGCTGAATGAAATATTAATTGATTTAAATGACATAAAATGACACGAGGGACGCTGTAATCAGAAGAGAAAAAAAAAGAGATAGCGGCCCCGCGACTCAACAAGGAAAGTCCTTGCGGGTGGCCAATGCCGATGCCGCCCGGGCGCTGATTGGCTGTCTGATTATATAATATACACATGTATAGTTGTGCATTTATTTGAATGCTATGTATATATGTGCTTTGGAGTAACAAAATGCAGGAGTACCGACGTATCAGATAGACTAGATGCCTAAATGTCGCTGTTTCTTCAGTTTCAACAGGATTACCATATTGGGACTAGCGCGTGATTGACCGCCGTCGTCAACCTTCCAATCCTCACTCTATCACTTTTACTATCGCCAGATATCATATATCCTGCGTCATATATTGAATCTGCCAATGTGATATGGTCTTCTGATACCTACTGGCCTGCTTACAGACATGGCCGCCGTTCAACCACGCAGGTTCAACCCGCTAATTAATCCCATCAACTCCAATCCGGTTATTGTCGAAGAGTAAGCTTTATACTCGTATGCCATGGGTTATGGTCTTTCTGACCTGAATAGACAAACCGCATCTTCGGGCCCTCTATTCCTTGCTCGCCCAATCCTTGGCCCCCTTCTTTTCGAAAACACCGCATCTGACGCCCGCGACCATCTCGCCAACGAGCGCACATTTCTCTCCTGGCTGCGTCTCGCCATATACCTCGCCATAGTCTCGTCTGCAATTTTGGTTTCGTTCCACCTCTCTTCCGCGCCTACCGCGCTTGAACTCCGCATCTCCTTGCCTCTAGGTATCATCTTTTGGTGTTTGAGCTTGGCGTGTCTGGCCAGCGGCTTTTCCATCTATGTCACTACTGTAACCAAGTATAGTCGACGAATGGCGCTGGTGCAGAGCGGGTGGAAGACGCAGGCCATGTTCACCGTTATGGCTACTGTGATTATTGGCTGTTGTATTCTCTTTTTGGCTACTGAATCGGGTACGAAGTAGCTCTTCTCTATTTATGTATGAAATGAATGAATAAAAGATCTGGAATCAGAAGAGATAAGAACTCCGATAGAAACTTCGATACTAATCGCCGTTCATGCGTGTTTTTACAAATAAAAAAGCAGAGACAAAAGAAAGAATTGCTATGCTACAGGAAAATCAACTCGCTCCTGGTTGTACAATGCAATAACAAGTCACGATCATGCAAAGGAATAACTCGTAGGGAATAAATAATAGCAAATCAAGTCTAGTTTTCGTATAACAATAAACATGCGGAGAAGAAAGAGCAAGAGCAAAACAATTTGTTGCAGAATAACCCAAACATCGCAGACAAATAAAAGATCACGCTCTATATATGAGATGCAGGGTCCTGTGCCCATTAGTACAGTATTGTTATATGTATTAATGCCCTTCGAGGGCAGTAACCGTTCATCTTGGAACAGCTCAATATGGAGTTCCGGCTCCAACAGACGAATCATTATGTAGAATTAATGTATACTTTTTTGCGGATTCTCGTATTGGCGGTGGTTTTCAACTAGTCGTTCACGATGTCATCCACGGCCATTCGCCTCCTCTTTGCAGGCTGTGGGTTCTCTTCGTTGTCGGCCTCGCTCTTTCGTCGGCGATCATAGGCTGGTTCAGCTGCTGCTGCTCCCGGCATGACAGCAGCACTCCGTGCCTGCTGCATCTGATGTTGCTGGCTTCTTTCGTCGGGCATCATCACGTTCGGCGGCGGTCCAGGCATAGAGGGAAACGGCGATATCAGCTCCCTCCGAACCGATAGGGGATCTAGCATCGAGCGTGGAGATTCTTGAACGCGGCCGGTTTGCGGCGAAAGCTCGTGCTGTGGACTACTGAGATTTTGATATGTGGCCACACTTGGATATGAATCGCCTCGTCGATGGGAATAGGTTGAAGCGTGAGGTGCGAATGTAGGAGGCGACGGGAGGATGGGCGGTAGACGAACGCCAGACTCAATGTAGGGATCCCGGAACCCTAGCGAAGAGCCTGGCGTATCCAAGCCTCGACTCGGCGTCTGTGGGCTAATGTGGGACTGCAATGATGCAGGATAGTGTTGTTGGTACTGCTGTGGTGACACGGTCGGCGTAGAGACCGTAGGCGGGCGATCACCGTAATTCAACACTGCCGGCATATCAGAAGGCCCGGCCGAAGGCGAAAATGTCGTTCCGTGATAATGGATGAATGGCGAGTGTGTGTAGTTGACACCAGAGGGTGGCGGAGGCCCGGAGGATGATATAGGTCTTTGGCTGTGGGCTGATAGTATTTGCGGCGATGTAAATGGCTGCCATCTTCCTGAAGATGCAGTCAATGGATTGGTGCCGCTGTATAACCCTGCTGTGGCGTGCTCTGGTGGTCGGGAATATTGTAGGTCAGTAATAGGCCGAATTTCTCTCGAAGAAGTTTTGGCATGGCCCAGTCCACGGCCGGTCGATGGCTGGTATTGTTCCCGCGATGATGTCGAGCTCTCTAGAGCGGTGGGCACTGCCCTTGAAGGCGTCTCTTCTGCTCTCAGAGGCGGACGCCCTCGTTTCTTGTGAGTTACGTCAACGCAAGTGGCCTATCATCGTCAGCACATACGGGTTTCTCTATCTTGTAGAGAACTTACAGCCTTGCCTGATAGAACACATCGTCGGCATGGTCTAGCAGAGTCACATCCTAAATGCTTCCTTTTACAGTTCACACAGGCCGAAGCAACATGTGCCTTGGCCCGTCTGGTAGATCTCGGTGGGAGCGTTCGTACGCTGCCGGTGGCTGACAGACCATGAAGCTGGGGAGATCCTGATATAACCTGCGATAATGTAGCTGCAGAACTAATGCCTGGGACCTGGGTGGTCGGGTTGGAACGCAGTTCTTCCGGAGAGAGAAATCGTGGTACTTGAGCTTGGACTTGAGCCTGAGTCACATTCGGTCCTTCCACAGGGATCAATGTTGGTAGCCTCGGGGGTAAACTTGGATGTCGTGCGTCTATCGAGCTTGTAGTTTCTGGTTTTAGTTCTCGGCCTCGCTGCGTTGCGTCTGCACTTTCTGCTTGAGTGCCCACCGGCAAGTTGCCAGACATAGGGTGAGCCGAGTAAGATGCTCTGGGACTGGATTTGGGCCCCGTGGACGGTGGCCACAAGGGAAGAGAAACACGGCCCGAGTCTATGTGCTCGATGTCAAATCTGTGAGGCCCAAAATGCGACTTGGAAAACCACGGAGCTGGAAGAAGTAGAGATTGCATTGGAGTGGCGCCGTGCTGTGTATATTCTTTTATTCCCTGGGTCTGTTGGTGATGGTGATGGTGATCGTAATGGCGAAGACGAAGACGAAGGCGGCGGTTGCATAGCACATCTATAACAATTCGAAGAGTAGCAGGGATGGCGATGAAGAAATTCCGGCTTTATGAGTGAACCTGAACAGTTTATGGCGACTAAGTCAACGATCACCGGCAAAATAATATTTGTTTTTTCACTTTGCTTTTTCCCTCTCTTCAAAAAACAGGGCCTCCCTTTCCTTTCGCTGCCGTTTTGGGCTGGCTAACAGTGCTGATTATCGAGATCTCTGATCCAGGTCTGCAAAGTCGCTCTTTAAAGATATCAGTGTTGGCCCTGCAACCACGGTAAGTCGGCGAGGGGTAGTCAGTGTCTATCGGATAAGGAAGAGGCACTCTTTTTTTCTTCAGACAGAGGCCAGAGCATTGTTAACGTGGGAGAGGATCGGCGAGGTGTAGTTTAATGGATGACACGTCGCAGACCCGACCCAAGGAGGTGGTGGAATGGGGAAGTCAACGCATAAGGATCTTTCCACCCCCATCACAGAAGAGAAGACCAAGACCAAGACCGTAAATAAGACTCCAGCGTCGAGGAAGATATGTGGATCATTGGGGCTGCCGGCATCTAATAATCAGTACGGAGCAAACCCACCGGCATCAGAGCTTATGACGAATGATGTCTGAGGGAAGGATTTGAGCACTGCCCGAGATCTGCAAAGGCAGAACGCACTGGGCGATCACCCTTCACCTGCAGGTCATGCCCATCAATGCAAATGCCTGGAACTTTGGAGGGAAAGGACGGCACTACTGCGGCCATTCCTAACTAACAGCTAGTCCAAACAGCGAGTCTGCGGCTATTGATTTTGCATCTACTATCCATTCTGCTAGTACGTAGCAGATAAGCAGAGGGCTGGCTCTCTGATCTTCATAACGGACAGGTCCACTCGCCAGGGCAGCGCGTTACTCTATGTGGACGTGACGCGAAGAATGGATTGAATTCATCACATCTACAGCAATTTTGAGTCTCATTCAGTGCAGGCGGCGCTATTGATTTGGGCCGGTAGTCTCCATGCTCAACGTGCGGCAACCAATGGGCCGGTGTCTCTAATTCCTGCTCCTGATCCTGCTCCTGATCCGGTCCTGTCTTCCTATCCTGCTGGCGTGCAGTGGCGTGCAGTAGCTGAACGCTCAGCAACTGTCAGCGACTCAGCGCGCGCCGGAACGAGTTAGCAGCTGGCCGAAAGGGGACGGCAGCGCACGGCCCAGACATGGATTGATTTTTGACGGCTCTCGATGTGGAGAGGTTCGAGCTCTGCTCTCGAACAGCAGTTCGCTAGGACCTTACTACCTTAGTACTAGGCACAGTAGGAGGAACACAGTTGGTGGAGAGCTGTCTGCTTTAGGCGACCCCAGAATGCGCGCCGCCGCCTAATCGGAGACAGCCAGAAAAGGATCGACGTTATCGTATTTTCCCCCGGCCTCAATAGTCTGCTAATAGTCTAGCCTGCTCTGGTGTCTGCTCTGGTGTCTGGCGAGGGGCGGGTTTGAAATCCATGTCTGACGAGGAATGCTTGATCGGACTGGTATGTGACTACTACACATTCCTGAGCCTCTCGTAGGGAGGAGCCTGAAATCGCCGGGGAACTCCGAGGATGCCACGCAAGAAGATTAGATTGTGCTAGTTATTACATACTATGTACAGTATTACATATGTAGTACGTATTAGCATACATGCTACGTGATTAGGTTCGTAGTGATGAAACTGCACGGCTATGTGCGGACCTACGGAGTAAATCATGAGCATGGCGCCCATGGATGCAGACAGCATCCCCACTCTTTGGATTGGATCCTTGATCCTTGGTAAAATCTGAGCGATCGAACAAGGCACGCAGACTAACGCGTTGAGTGTTCCAAGCTCAAGTCCAGCCGAAACATCGCGTCGACTTGTCCTGGGCATCCGGGATCGCCCACACAAGCATCCGAATCGGGAGAAAGTGAGCGATGAAGAGAAGGCTCTGTCTCCCGGCGCTGTGGTAATGCTGTGGTCGAGTGAGAGAAATTTTAGATTTGCCGGTGCCAGCGAGAGTTTGGCTACGCCGCTACGGAGTAATAGTTTGAAGCTAAATATCCCGAGCATCCGTATGCTTCTAGGTCTGATTTATCCCCGAGAGCGTTATCCTAGTTCTAGGTCTAGTTCGAGGACTAGCATGCAGAATGTACGGAGTAGATATTAGATACTAGATCCTTATCAACAAACCAGCGGACTCTGTTGAGGAAACCAACAAAACGCAGAGAAAGTCAAATGACTTTTCCATTCTGCGTTCCACTCGAGGATCGGCGACTTAGGCTAGCACTAATTGATAATAGATAGTGTCACCCGGTGTGTAAGCACTAGCTACGGAGTAAGTAATTTGTATTAATGTTGCTACATAGTATACTAACTAACTAACTAGCTAGTAGTGAGTGTTTGCTTATTACGTATTCTAATATATATTAGAAATCTTGACTATATAAGATAATACGCAGTATCTTATCCTAGAAAGTTGAAACTCAACAAATGTATGCAGTACGGAGTATACGGAGTACTCATTAGGACAATACTATTTATTCCTAGCAGTATACTGTCATAGTGACTGTACTTGCTAGAATTATTCCATATCTCAGTTACTTACTAGGCTCTAAGATCATACCGAGCTATCTCCATTCTTCACGTTGAAAGCATACAAGTGCTCCGTACATACACAGAGTACTCCGTACAGACCAAGATCAAAAGAAAGTACGAGCCACGTTCTGGTCCACATTCCTGTAAGGATACTCGAGGCTACGGAGCACTCCGTTCAGGTTGTTGGTGTCACCTGAACTTTGAAGTGCACAAATGCAAATACTCATTCATCCTACGAGTCAGCTTTAAGTTCCGAACGAACCCCCAATTGCGACGCATGCATGACCAAGACGAAGACCAAGTCCAAGGACAGGGAAGAACCCCGCTGCGAAGCTTCGTGTTGCACAAGGCGTGAAGATACTAGGAACGCAAATATTCCGACAGAATACTCCGTCTGAATGGCGAATACGGGAGTTTTTCGGCGATAGTACGTACATCACTAGCCTAACCCCAAGTGTTTCCACTATCGGAAAAAGCGTGCTTACTGTTCCGTAGATGCAAAGCTGATCATTGCATCCAAGACTAGCACGATAGAGATGATTAACCATGCAACTGGGACTGGCGTAGTCAAAGTGGGGATTCTGACCGCTACTAGTCTGTACGGATATTAAACTCTCTATGTACTTATCCATCTGACTCTCTCCAACATGGACTACGGCGTTCTTCGGTGGATTTGGTGCTGCTGCAGACGACCCCTTGCTACGCCTGCAGTCAGCCAACGCAACTGACTCGAGATGGCTGTTGGTGCAACTTAAATGTGTATTATTGAACAGCCACAGCCTGGCGAGTGGAGGCAGAGCTAAGAGGAGGACTAGTGGTTCCTAGAGTGGTACGGTGCTAGTACGCAGGCAGTAGGTGGTACTACGACTGATGCTGAGTGTTACCCCTAAGGAGAGTAGCTTCGACCCTGCGCATATTAGAAAGTTGAAACGCTGCTGTACAGACTGCAAGTCTGCAAGTGTTTTGGCGCATGCATTGACGTGTGGACGAGAAAAAAGAAAGAAAGAAAGAAGAATATGAGATCCCGCGGGCTCGGCCGTCGACGGGCGGCTCGTCCCTCCCGAAAGCTTCCCTCCCTCCTTTACGTACTTACCCTTACGTTTACTTCAACCTCAACAATAAATTATTTGAAATTCCATCTGACCAGTCTGTTATGAATTCCAGTCCATGTCTTGTGTCGTCTCGTATATCGAACTGGCAGTGGGGCAGATACAAAAAGAGAAGAAGAAGAAAAAGAAGAAAAGAAAAAGAAAAGAAAAAAAGGGCCAAAAAGAATCCCACACATTGGCCAGCGCCGTGCATAATTCCTGGACCACCGAGCCAATGGAACTGTGTCAAATCCAAAAATCTTGCAGCAGAGATGCTATGCTGCTGCTGCCATTGGATCGTCAGCATGACAAAGTGCCTTGCGTTGTAAATAAAATAAACGAAACCATATCAGACAATGTGATTGCTTCCTTTAAGCAACCAACCACCAACTAACCAAATCACGAAATACATCCCTAGGCACAGAGACGTCGCACAAAACACGCACTATGTCCTACACTTTATGAATGGATATATGCCATGATTGAGTGAGTGTTGAATCGAGTCCGGCCCGAATACGGTCACGAACGAGACTTGGCGATGCAACCGTTATGCCCGGGTTCAACTGCTACGTACATTTTATGTCTTAGATTATTAATAATGCACATCACAAAGCACTCTGTAGTATGTACTGCCACAGACAAGGCTGTGCAGGTTGTGGTATACGATGTAGCATGTACAGTGGGTATCGGCCAGGTGACTGGCAATGCGCGCTGCAGCAATAAAGTCTATACTACACATACCCACCGAATTGCCAGGTAGCGATCTCTAAGTACGCGAGGATCTGTTTCAGAGCGAGACAGCTGTTACATTTTCTGCTGTAACTACTAACCGGTACTAAGTCTAGCTGCCTAAGACCGCATTGACTCCGTCGTCTCCAGCTCGACAATCCAATTATCAGCTTGAATGGATATCGACTGACTGGTTCATCTGCACGCTGCACAGGACTCCATCAAAACGTTCGATGCAGGATGGTGTCGGGACAACGGATTATTTTATGCTCGGGGCATAGAATATTGGAGTACTATCAAAAGTCAAAACGAATATGGAATATGGATACGTCTGTGCATGCACGAGTATCGATTTGCGGTAAGCTTGACGGCAACGTCATAATCGATGCGAGGGTTGACTCGAGAGTACATACATACATGTACATGTACATATCTCGCGGTGAGTTGTCCCATCGTGCGACCAGGCATTCATACTTGATATTATGTCCTGCACCGACTGTCTAAAAGGGAAGGAGCATCTATAGTGTTTACAAGATACTACTAGACAACGAGTATCCTGTCGATGGCTTGGCGAGATATGCGAGACCGGGATACTTCCGCAGACAGATCAATTACATGTCGAATGCAAAGATGCCATCAAAACCTAATATCTGATAGCTGCTCTTACCGCTTCGGGCTTGCATCGGGCTACAAACGGCATATGGAGACACCAAGGCCACTGAAACAAGCTAGTCAGTAGACTCGAGCCGGTTAGAGCTGCCATTCCACAGCCTCGACTGCAAAAACAAGGCATGGAAGCGTCCGAATCGAGTCTAGGGCTGGCCAATGGCTATTGTACTACCTCTTTTGGGAAGTCCTCTTGCATTTGGACTCTATAGTTGGATGATCAATGCTGTCGAATAAGAGCCGGTATGGTGGAGAACGTACGTACGTACTTTCTTGTCCTCTGATCTGAGCCAGCTATGTCTTGACACGGCTGGTATGTGGCCTGGTCATCCGTCAGTTCGTACTCTGGAGGGTGTACGAAGTACTCCGTACCTAGGCTCTCTGGTAGTTTGAACGCTCAGCCAGCTATCCATGCATAATGACGCATACATTCCAAGAACATATCAAAAGAAAGGTTAACAGACCAGACTGTCGAGACAACAAGCCTCGAGCGGAGTTACGCCGTGTACGACGTAGACGTACGTCCATGTGAACAGGACATGGCGAGTAGGCATCCGTACAATGCAAATTTCTGGGTTTGGTGTGACCGGCGCGAAGATCCCGACCAGAAAGCCCGGTTCGTCAGACTATTGAGAGGGCCAAAAAGTAAAAAGAAATGTGAGGTTAGGAATTAGACTGTGTAACCAGTAGTTACTACGGAGTACTAGTCACAAAAGCCTCGACTAGTCGTCAGAAGCGTGAAGACAATGATCCCATGAATAACCTTGGAACCATTTTAATTATCAAACAGACGGATCGGATAATATAAATTAATCCGTGTCTATCGTGAAACTGCAATGCGTCCACCAACGAGGCTTAGCCTTCTGGCGTTGTCCAAATTATGATCTACCCTTAGGGAACTAATTGGTTAAATGCTATGAAAAGAAAGCCAATCTTAGATCTCTTCACGGAGAATTGTTATTTTCCTCGGATGCGGGCCGAGTTCATGCTCCTGTTAGTTGCTTACCTAGGTACATAGTCCGAGGTCTATATACATTTACAATGGCATGAGCTGCATAGGTTACCATCCCATTAGTTAGAACTGTAGATAAATGAAGCAATCTCGAGCACAGTATGCATATCTGACTCAGTAGGAAATTAGATCAAAGCGTGACCGCACAGTTCATATATATACAACAAGATGATTAATGCCAAACAAGCAACAAGCACGATACTGGTATCATATGGTACATGACGCACGACTCAGAAAAAGATATACGTAGCAACTGCAGTAACCTTCTCCTTCCACGACTGCCCACGAGCAAAAACACTGCGACGCGCTGTCTCCAGAACCACCGTTCGTTCCTCCGAAGTAAGCCCGCCATCATACCTATCCGAGACCAGATCCATCTCACTCAGTCTGACGAAATGTGTCCGCTTGAGCAATTTCCAGAACAGGTACATGAACACCATGATAGGGATTTCAATATAATAGCTGACAAAGTCGACCGCATTAAAGCTTGGGCTGAAACAAGACCAGCCCTGCACCAGAACGAGGACAATGTTCAAACCCACGGCTAAAATAGGGCCGTAGGGGTACGTCCAGTTCTTGAAAGGGAGCAAATGCTCAAGGCCCTGCTTCTTGATGGCAGCGCGGAAACGCAGAGACGCAAATCCGATGGAAATCCACGATAGTTGGTTGGAGACGCCGACAATACTAGAATTAGCCAGTTAGTTATATGCTAGACAAGATCTAGAAAGAAAACTTACTTTTGCAACCAAGTCCACAGCTGGCCGGCACCAATGTAACTCGCGCCAAAGCAGAGACCGCTTATGACAGAAGTCCCCAAAACAGCCACCCAAGGGACCTTGTATCGGTTGAGTGTGCCAAACACCTTCGGCGCATATCCGTCAACAGCGAGGGTGTACAGCAGCCTCGAGCCTGCAAAGAGCGCATGGTTGCTTGCTGATATGACACTTGTCATGACCACTGCGTTGATGAAGCTACCAGCCACATTACTTCCGACCTCTTCAAAGACAATCGTAAAGGGGCTGGTGTGGGTGTCTTCACTGTCCAAATTCGGGTAGTTGTATGGCACGTTCAGTCCGATCAGCAAGATGGAGAGGATATAGAAGAGCAAGATTCTCCAAAACACGTTGCGCACAACGCGAGGAAGATTCTTGGCTGGATCTTTGGTCTCTCCTGCAGTGATGGCGATGGATTCGGTGCCTCCACTGGATATTGTTAGTATACTCATAATCTTTGCTCTCACACATGCAACGTACTAAGCAAATGAAGCAGTCACAAAAACGGACGCAAATCCTCCGATGCCACCAACGAAAGGGGCGTCGCCAATATGCCAGTAATGACCACCGATGTACTGATGGTTGGTGTTGCCACCGCAGTTGACCACAATGCCAATGATGATAAATATCTGGGTCTGTTAGTCCGGACTAGCAGATGAGTAGACTGAACAAACTTACGACAATCGTGACGACCTTCAAAAGACTGAGCAGATATTCCGCCTATGCGTTCATCAGTTTTCACGCCACAATTTTAGTTGTAATGGATGTGTTGACATACCTCGCCGTATGCCCTCACGGAAATAATGTTAAGGCCAATGACAACAAACAGAAAGATCAAGCTGATTGCCCAACCCGGGAAATTGTCCGTCCAGTATTCCAGGAGTAGTTGGAGAGCAATAAGATCAGACGCCGTGGACACGGCATCGTTGAACCAGTAATTCCAGGTCAGAGCAAACCCAAATGCGTCATCCACAAAACGGCTGTAAGTAAATATTAGACAAGATCATTCATAACATAAGCTCGACATTTCTACTCACCCGGCAAAAGTACAGAAGGAACCGGCAACGGGAACAAAGGCTGCCATCTCCCCCAAAGAAAGCATAGTGACAAACACAATCGCACCGACGATTGCGTAGGAGATGAGCATCGACGCAGGACCGCCAGTAGCCAAGGAGTTCCCTGTACCCAGAAACAGACCGGTACCAATAGTGCCCCCGATGGCAATCATTTGCACCTGGCGAGCAGACAACTGGCGGCTCAGTTTGTCGCCCACCACGAGGGGAGGCTGATAGTCTTGCGGTTCATAGGGCACGCCATCCGGCCCTGCTTCATACCGCCGAGGGCGTTTTTCATAGTCTTCTTCCATGGTCTTGGTTTCTATAGCATATAGGGCAGCGTCGTGCGCGGGTGGTAGACCGGAATCACACAAGAATATTTTTCTTGTTCTCGAGCACGGCAGCGTTTTCAGTGAGGCTCGTGCTACTTACTATAGCGAAAACATGACAGGTGACACGAGTGCGAGCACGGCTTGCTTTGCTTAAATTTTCTTTCTCGAAGGATTTGTCCCCATGAGCTAGTCTGCTTGTAAACAATACATAAGAAAACATGAGATTCTCAAAATCAATTGCGTGCTGGGCGACCAACCAAGATCAGGGTCCATGATCTGCTGTGGGCCTGAGTCGCATGGCACATCCACTAAATACCTCAGATGGTACGTATTTGGAGAAAAAGAAAGGAAAAAAAAGAGAAGGATGTTCTATTGCTAATACCCATGGATAGATCTCTTTCTGTATAAATTCACGCGGATCAGATGAGAAAGCCAGACACAATAGAAAAGAGACAGAGAGAGAAATCCCAAAAAGGCAAGAGAAAAAATAGAAAATATGGGGTAATGCCAAGCCTGCTGACGGCTGACGGTATTTTACCGTATCTTTACCGTACCAATACGAGATCTGCGTGGCCAATCACGAGGAGCTGCTTCTATACTCATTTTATATACTACATACATATACTTCAAGTATCAGACACGGACAGAATATGACAATGACAATTGACACAAAAGAATAACGCCTGGAATGCTAAACATAAAAGACAAGAAACGCTTTTAAGCCAAAAGACCAGTCGCCAGTGCCTCCAGATCCTCCAGCGTGTTGACCTCAACAGGCTCGTGAGTCTTGTGCGATCGTTTAGAACGCTTGGTCTTGCGACTGGCCTCCCTGTCTTCAGAGGCATCGAGGGACCGCTGTTTCTTCGAGTCATCGTCATCATCATCCGACTTGAACGGATCAACAACGCCTTCATCGCCCTCATAGGGCGCCAAATAGGCAACACGACCGCCCTCTTCACCCTCATCCTCATCATCATCCCCTGCCATTGCCGCGCGCTCCTTTGCTTTCCGCTTCTCCTTCTTCTCTCTCTTCTTCTCCTTCGCAAGCTCCTTGTCGGCAATGTCCGCAACCCGGTTCTTCTCAGCCTCTGTTTCCAAGAATTTGGCTCGCTGGGTCTGCGCGTCTCCGTCAGCGCGGAATTTCTCTTCGTCTTCCAACTCGTAGACCTCGTGCGCTTGGCCTTCGTCGTCGTAGATGAGTTTCTTGCCAAGACCCTTGTACTTGAGTAGCTTTTTCTTGGATTTGAGCAGTTTCTCGCGGCGCTTGGAGTCGATGATAAGCGGCTCGGCGGAGTCAGAGATCTTGACCACCTTGACTTCTTTCGCGCCACTCTTCGGAGCAGAGATGTCATGTTCTTCGGAGGAACTAGCATCGGAATCATCGCCGCCAAGAGCCTCGTCGCCGGCCGCAAAGCGTCGTTTAACTGACAGGAAATCTTCGTCCTCGTCAGCATCGCCATTAATGCCGTTGCCTTGATCGACCATCGTGCCATCGTCATTGATGAGCTTCGCGTAATGGTCGGCAAGCACGTCTTGATTGCGTCGTTCAAACATGCGGTCGTATTTCGTGCGAACGGCCTCTTTCTTCTTCGTCTTCTTTTCGCCATCTTCTTGATCGGACTCATCGCTGGAAAGATACCGTAATGCACGAGGCTGGTTCTTTTGGAGTTTGCTGTCCTCTCCTTTGATGAATTTGATTCGCGGCGCACCAGGAAGACCTAGACTGGCAGCGAAGGCGTCCAGCGGGAGGTCCTTGACCTTGAATATCTCTTTATCTTTTTGCACGTGAATTGATTTCACATATGAAATGAACGCTTTCTGGCCGAGATACTTGAGCTCCGGGTCCTTGAAGCACATGTTCTGTAACTGATCCTTGACGCTCTGTTGTTTTCGCTCTTTCACGTTAATCATTTCAATCGGCACCTTTTTCTGCTCAAGACGCTTCAGCATGCCCGGCTCCTCGCTTGGATCTAGGAAAAGAACTGCACGGCCATTCCGTTCGTAACGAGCCGTTCTCCCGACTCGGTGAATGTAGGTATCTGCATCTTCCGGGCAGTCTAGTTGAATCACCCAGTCAACGGCTGGAAAATCCAATCCTCGCGCTGCCACGTCCGTCGAGAACAGCACCGCATGCCTCGCTTGGGAAAATCTGGTCGTAATGTCAAGTCGTCCACCCTGCTTCTGACGACCGTGAAGGTGTAGCAATGGAATACCCGGCTGAAGGTGTCGTAGTGATTCATACACGAATCTGACTTGCTTGCCAGAAGACATGAAGACAATCGTCTTAGCTTTCAGATTACTCCTGATGAAACTGAAGAGAGTATCCAATTTCTCCGGAAGCGGCGTCAATATATAATGTTGTTGAAGAGTGGACGGAGTTGCGCTGTCAGCAGCCTCGTGCACTGCAACGTATTCCGGGTCCTGCAGACTCAATCGCGCAAGATCAGAGACTTTTTTCGTTTGAGTCGCGCTGAAGAGCAAGGTTTGGCGTGTCTTGGGCAAATGATCGACGATCGCATCGACAGTCTGTTGAAAGCCCATGTCTAAAATTCGGTCTGCCTCGTCGAGCACTAGCATCTGCAGATTGTACACGTCGAGGTCCGCTGTCTGATCCAAATGTTGAAGCATTCGTCCCGGTGTGCAAACGAGAATATTCATCCTTCCTAGACGTTCTTGCTCTTCCTTTAGACTCTTTCCGCCAATGACCAAGCCTGCAGAAAAAGTATGGTATCGACCGACTTTCCGTAAAACCTCGAAGATCTGAATCGCAAGTTCGCGAGTAGGCGACAGAATGATCGCTCCCAGACCGTCATATTCCGTCCAACTCTTGCGGTATAGGGTTTCCAGAATGGGGATCAAAAACGCCAATGTCTTGCCGCTACCGGTTTTCGCGGCGCCCAGGATATCTTTGCCTTTCAGTGCATATGGGATCGATCGAGACTGAATATCGGTCAGCGACTTGAAGTGCGACGCAGACAGACCGGAGGCTGTAGGATCCGACAGAGGCAGGTCGGAGAACGATTCAAGGCGGACTTTCGGGTCAAGCTCTTCGACCCGCTGCACAATTGTCGACAATTCTGTTTCATTTCGCTTTCGTTTGAGAGTTCGAGCATTGTCGGCAATTGGCTTTCGAGCCTGCCGACCATGTTTCAGGTCCTTTGCCTGAGCCATGGCTGTTGTATGTGTTCGCGAATTTAACGTTGAATATTTTTTCTACGCAGCAACTTTTGCTGCATGTTTTTTTTTTCTGGGCGGGGCGCTTAGTCAGCGGGTGATAAGGTTTTGCGGAGAAAAAGGTCTTCCTTTGGCTTATCGCGGCAATCACAGACCCACGTCCTGCTTGAGACCTGTCTACCATTCGATTGCAAGTTCGTCTCTTGTTTGCGAAGCTGCGACAATGGCCGACGATGAACTGGAGGCGCTGGACGCGCTAGAGAAGGAAGCCAAGGAATTCAACAAGGTGTGACGTACTGCATGGAACCGTTGGATTTGGAGAATGCGACAACTGACTGCTCGGGCTTGTAGGACGCAGAGATTGATCGAATCAGAAATGCATTCCCACTAGATGCGTGAGCCTGTCCCCGTTCCTCTTATACAAGGAGTCCTCCATACTGACGCTTCACGTCCAAAGCTATGCGGTTCTCGATCTCCAACCCGGAGTCCCTGAATCAGATATCAAATTACAGTATCGCAAAAAGTCACTTTTGATACATCCGGACAAAACCCGCAATCCACTCGCTCCCGATGCCTTTGACAGGCTCAAGAAGGCACAGACGACTCTACTCGACGAACCAGCCCGCGAACGTCTCGACGAGTCCATCGCCGATGCGCGACGACTGCTGATCCGCGAGCACAAATATACCCTCGATTCACCGGAGCTGAAAACAGAGGAATTCAAGGTGGAATGGCGCAAAAAGACAGTCGAGGTGTTGCTGGAAGAGGAAGCGAGGAGGCGGCGGCAGATGAAGGTGCGCATGCAAGAAGAAGGTCGCGAGAAGCAAAAGGAAGAGGATGAATTGGAGGCTCGCAAGCGCAAGAGAGATGCCGACAAGGCCTGGGAGGATACGCGTGACGAGCGAATAGGTAGCTGGAGGGACTGGCAGAAAGGAAAACAAAAGGATAAGGAGGGCGGGAAGAAAAAGAAGAAGATGAAGGTACTTGGATGAGTATACACTATACAGCATGGGGGAGATAATAAGGTGTTTTGGCATGAGCATTCACGAAGTTTTCGTAACGAATCTAGTTAAACCAGGTATAGATTAGGAGTTCAGTTATATTTTCGAAATCAAGCAATTGAATTAGCCACTACGAACCTTTACGAGATAGATTTCTCGACTGGAAGAGACGGCGATCAGCCTTTGACAAGGCGAAGACAGAGAGACTGCCCAGGTGTGACTTCACATGTAAATGTAAAATGTTGTACTACGAGTAATGGGGAATAACTTGCGATACTTGCTGGCATTTTTATCTTCTATCTGATTAAGATCATACATTGTTGCATATCCGCCGAACTTTCCATAATCATATATCATAAAATATCATAGTAGACGTACCATATCATTCGAACATAATCAAATCAGATAATGAGTTTGCTCAACTGAGCATGTTGACACTTCAATAAGTGTGTGTGATGTAGCTGTTTCTTGTATATAAATATAACCGACTTGCCTGCGAATATCAAAAAAAGAGGAATAAACGAACTTCAAATAGACAAGTCAAGTTGACTTTATACTATATTCGGAATAATGATTGATTTGGCGCAAAGTAGTCGAAGAAACTGAGTTGAAGAAAAACTAAGCCGCAGCGGATTTTGGGGATGCCTTTTCAACCTTCTTCCGCGATGTGACCGGCGAGACGGAGCTAGACTTGCGCGATATAGGTACTTTCTTCGTAGGGGTACGAGGTGTGGTGACAGTCACAGCAATGGTGGTCTTGGAAGGTGATATGATTGTGTCTTTATCCTTCTCCGGCAAGACATTGGGACCAGTTGAAGTAGCTCGACCACGTGGAGCCGATGAAGCATTCTCACCATTTGTCAAGGCGCGGACTCCGAATGGGTGCATTCCACGACGAATACCAGCGTTCTTCATAACGGGAATCCTTCACAGTATGTTAGCTCATTCTCTTTTGTGCATGAAACTTCAGTACATACGACGGAGAGATTGTTGTGGCGGGAGTCCATGCTGAACCTACGCCTGCTGGAGATTGAAAAGACAGAGGCGATGCCTGTCCATTTCCCAATCGCGAAGTAGCTGGAGATGGGGTTGAGCCTTGTACAACCTCAACAGAGTAGTTGTACTCCCCAGCGCGATAGGCTCGACGTTCGTTAGACTGCTGCTTCAAAAGCTTTTGGGCTTTCGTATCAGCAAAGCGAAGAAGTAGTTTATGTCCGTCCTTGCTAGCAACGTTATGGAATTCTTCAATAACGCGCTCAGCAATATCGCGGTTCTCGAAACTTAAAAGGTAGTCAGCTAGAGGACATCGACTGAGCATTTTAGATGCAATGCTTACCGGGCGAATCCAACTTCCTTACTAACTCCAGTCTTTTCATCACGACTGATCTTCTCCGAAACCACACGGTAAGGCTCAAAGTGCCGGCGCAGATCCTATAAGCCAGGTGAATATCTATGATTATTCGAAAGTTCTATGTCACTTACAGCTTCGGACCAGTCAAGCGGGACATTGGTACAGTAAATGTTTGTAGAGCCCCTGTCCTCCAAGTCCTTGAGGCGTGAGTTGCGACTCTTCTGGAAGATGTCAGTGAACGTTCAAAGAAAAGTTTCCGGCCAATGTACCTGGGCAAAGGAAGCTTGATAACCGAGATAGTAAAAACCGCGGATGCAATTCTCACACGATTCGAAGTTGTAAAACTGGACAAATGCGAACCTATTGATTTGGTGTCAGATATGACACACAGAAATGACACAACAAGAGACGAGAGAACTTACCCCTTGCAAAGACCAGTCTCCAGGTCGACGATTGCCTTGCACCGATCGATCTCCCCAAAGCGCGATGCATATGCGAGAAGCATCTCATCCGTAGTCTCGGGAGGAAAACCGCGGATATAGACGTTAGTAATACCTTCGCGGTTCTCAAGACACTTTGCAAGCGTCAGGTCGGACTGGTTGGTCCACATGGCAGGAATGGCCCGAGGAATAGGAGGCTCCTGTTGGGTGAGTAACTCCATATCTTGAACGATGTAGCCATTGGGTGTTTTCATCATTTGATACTGAAGGCAGGGTTGCTGCAGGTGAATCCCAGGCATAACTGGATAGGGCGGAATTGCAGCACGCTCCATCATTGAACCATACGAGTGAAAGCCATTACTGGTTCCGGAGTAATCGTTCAGATGATTCTTCTCCTCGAAGGACCAGGAAGGAGTGGGAGTATGATTCATCCCGGGGCCCTGTGCTCCCCATGGCATAGATGGGAAATTGACAGGAGTGATAGGTGCACCACCAACGAAACCGGGGTAGTACATAGCAGGAGGAATTGACGGCTGCAACGGCATTCCAGCCATTGGTGCACCAGGAGGAGTGACTTGACGCTGGCTGAAGTGACCGTTTGGATTCATTCCGCCTACCATGACAGGGGCATTGTAGAGAGCCTCCCGTGCAAGAGTAGCAAAGTCCGGATTGTGATGGGCAACCCCGTTAGTCCCTTCTGCACCCTTGGTGCGCATGCGAGGAGGGACATTCAGCTTTCCATTTGGAGGAACATATTTGCCTTCCATGTGTTAGCAGTAGGCCTGTTACCGGGGGTTTGTAACTCATACCTGAATCGTACATAGGATCCTTCTGGATCTCAGGGACTGCAACTACGGAGTTCATATTGATCTGCATGCTCTTGTCAGTTCTTCCTCATTGATGGAGAAGCTACAGGACGCATGTGGCACGATAGGTAGAACAGGCCGGGAAACCAATAGCAAGACAAGTTCTTGACATGGTATCATGGTACCCAATGGCAGATATGATAATGAAAAAGACAATACAAGCTTGACTCACTTTGTCAATGAAGGAGCGAGAGGAATAAGAAGCTACGCGAGGGTCCTCGGTAGTATCGATGAAGTTCAGGGACAGAAGAAGTCGCTGAGCTAGAAGTCGAAATGAAGAGAAAGAGTGAAACGATAAGCCAAGTATAAGAGGCAGAGTATGAGTAGAATGACTGGGAAAACTAATGGATTCTGATGAGAGATGGAAGCGAAGGGTGATGTGAATGTGAAGAAGTGAAAGAGGGAGAAGAAACGAAGAGACACGGGGGGAAGAGAAGCATGAAGCAGCGGAGGAAGGAGGAGGCCTCACTGCCTGATAGGGCAAGCACCGGCAACCGCAGTTGGGGAAGGAGCGCCCTCTGCATTGGGACGTCCGCTCAGAACCTCCTTTCCGTATTTGTCGAAGTCATGTTTCTTCTTCGTAGTGACACGATCAAAGAATATCAAGTGGCCATTTCAATTGGCACAAAATTCCTCACTTGATCTGCCACATGCTGCTTCTCTTCCATTCACCTTGACAACGACTCGACAGAAACTCAGTCTCGACACCGCTGACCATGAAGCAAACCATCCAGGAGCTAGCCTTATGATTGTTCAGATCAAAAGCCTCCGCATACTGTGCTGAGAAAGCCCTCGCCAACTGCCGCACCCCTCGAGACATGCGCAACTGCAATGGATGAAGGATAAGGAGAGGTGGAATCGACAACAACAATGAGAAGATGGGCGAGATCTTTAGACCACGAGCGAGAGATGATGTTGGTATACGGTGGCGATAGGAAGAGCTCTGACGGCATACCTAGAATACTTGCGTGGTTATCATAAACGTCTAGTGAGAGCCAGCCTTCAGTGAATTCATATATATTAATAATTTTTTAAATACCAGCCCCATTCTATCAAGATCCATCTCACCAAAAAGACATAGATGTCCAAAAAGGCCAAAAACTTCGTTTTGGTCGCGCCAACATCGATTCCGACAACACCCACGTCCGCGTATGACGCCCCTTTCCGATGAGCCATGAGCCATAAGTCCCATTCGACTGCTTAAATATGAACAATAAATAGCTAATGGATTAACGATCAAAGCACAATAAAGCGCAAACCAAGGACGGAAAAAGAATTATGTTCCGTGACAACATGTTGAAATCACTCTTGTCATATGAACAGAGAGAAGCGAAGCAATCTATAAAGCGCACAACACGAGAAGAGAGAGAAAAAAAAGTCGTTTCGTTACTTGTTGAAATTTTATGACCATACATCTTCCTGGTACGTTCCACTGCTCCGCATATGTTTGACGATCTCCTCGCCTTTCTCTGGCGTCAAGGAACGCTGTTCCGTAATTATTTGACCCAGGACAGTGTTGACTTCACGAGCCATGTGCGCAGCATCACCACAAACGTAGAAATAAGCTTTCTGCGTCAGAAGTTCATTGACCAAGGCCGCGTTTTCGCGTAGACGGTGTTGAACGTAAACCTTTTCGGCACCCTCTCGGGAGAATGCGGTGAAGAGCTTGAAGGAGTCTCCCAGCTGCTCTTGGTATGTCTATAAGAAAATAAAGTTAGCAAAATCGAGTATATGAAAAAGCATAGGCTGCCTGCATGTCGAAGCCAAATAAAGGATGTACGAACCTTCCACTCGTCGTCGTACAGGAAATCCTCAGTGCTCTTCCTGCATCCAAAGAATAAAACTGTTGTTCCCACTTTTTCTCCTCGGGCGGCCAACGCAGCACGCTCTTGGACAAATCCACGGAAGGGCGCGACACCAGTACCAGGTCCAATCATGATAATAGGCTTGGAAGGATCGGATGGCAATTTGAAGTTCGAATGACGGACGTGAACGGGGACGTGGATACCATCGTACTTGTTTCTGGGACCATTGATAGAGTAGGTAACTCCATGAGGCTCGGGGCTCGGTTCTCCGTGCTGCTTTTGCTTGAGGGCCAATAGGTAGTTTGTGGTAACACCCTTGACAATGTGGCTAGCCCCGGGAATGCGAACGGACTCGACAACAGCGGTGATACTGATCTTCTCCTTCTGAACCAACGAGGAGGAAGAGATGGAGTAGTAACGAGGCTGGATACGGTTGGTACCTTCGATCAAGCACGAGAATGGCACGGCAGTGAAAGGAGTGGTCGAAATGCTCTCAAGAGCTTGTGCAATGTTGAAGCATTGGCTGGTGATTTTCTCCTGGAAGTAATCTTTGTCGTTTCCAAGGCGTACCATTTCAGCTTTGGTCTTCTCATCCGGTGCAAAGGCAGCGAGCGTGTTGACAAATTGACGAGAGACTGGAGAACAGATTTCCATGTAGTAACGGACGGCGGCATCGTATGTGGTCGGACTGGGGAAAGGGACCTTGGCGGTAACATCGAGACCCTTGATCTTGATGACGGTTTCACGTTTGGCGTCAAGACCAAAGACCTTCAAGAAGCGGTCGACTTCGATGCTAGCATTAGTAGGCCATACTGCAATGTGGTCGCCAGTCTGGTAATGTAGACCACTTCCAGAGACATCAATTTCCATGTGCAGGCAGTTTCGGTCCTTGACAGTGAACAATTCACGAGATTCGGCGATCGGAGCAATGTAGGGGTTGTGAGCAGAGTACGGGCCTTTACCAGCGTGTTCCAAGTGATTGAGGTTGGGTTCACCAAGATAGACGGTAGAGTCTTCAGCAGTCAATTCCTCCTGCTCAGTGATGGAAAAGATGGGTTCGTAGACGGCTTCACGCTCCTCCAATCCGAGTTCAGCAGTGAGGGCAGTCCACATGCCCTCTTTCCAGGCCAAAAAGTCTTCCTCCATTGTTCCAGCACCGTCGTCTCCTTCACCGGCATCGCCAATTCTCTTGGCGCCCAGCTTGGTCAGAGCAGCGTCGACGTGTCGAACCATGGAATTGTAGTGCTCGTAGGTGTTGTTTCCGAGACCGAAAGCGACATACTTGAGGGAAGCAAGAGGCTTGTCCTCGTCGGACGCGCCGCCAGTAAACTCCGGGCTCTCTCCGGTGACGAACTGATAGAATTCAACTGCATTATCGGTTGGCTCACCCTCGCCGTAGGTAGCGAGCACGAAGAAGGCAACCTTGTCTTCGGGGAAGGTGTCCAGGAGGTCGAAGTCGTATTCCTCGAGATCAGCCACCATAGTCTTGAGGCCGAAACGCTGCGAGCCCTCCTTGGCCAGTCGGGAGGCGTAGTCCTCGGCGGTACCAGTCTGCGAGCCATAGAAAATCACACAGTTCTTGCCAGTCTCATCCAGCTTCTCGACGATGTTCCTTGTCTTGCCGGCCTTGGCTCCGTTGGCGGCACCTGCGGCAGCGGCGTAGGGGTCTTTCTGGACGGCCCAGTAGGTTCCCTTGGTGAAATAAGCGATGGTTCCCAGGAGCAGACCGACCAGGACGATCAGATCGAGGGTGTCGATTTGCGCCATGGTGATGGATTGCCGGGTGAACGTGGGACAGACAGGCAGACAGACACAGCCGTGGAAAGCAACCAGGGAGAAGAAGCGAGTCAACGAATCCTCTCCGCTATTTCTCCTCTCCCTCTGGATGCCAAGTGTGGGAGGAGTTGAAGGAGGGTGTCTGTGTACGGCCGGAGGAGAGATCGGTGTTTCCTCTGGGAGTAGGTTTGGCAGTCGGTGAGATTCAAGATGAGCGGCGGCGGAATCGGTGGTGTGCCAGGTGGTCTGACTGGGCGGCTCGGCCAATCACATGGGCTCCCAGCAGAGGCCTATTCCGCGGGTAGGCCGCTCGGGTAAAGCCCGGCCCCAGTTGCTTATGCAATTTATACTCCGGAGTCCGTAAGACGGACCGCGGTGGCTCGCTGATAAGA
Source organism: Penicillium sp. OUCMDZ-019 (assembly GCA_011750695.1). Lineage (NCBI taxonomy): Eukaryota > Fungi > Ascomycota > Eurotiomycetes > Eurotiales > Aspergillaceae > Penicillium > Penicillium sp. OUCMDZ-019. Next base: position 55,358 of record WTTZ01000043.1, on the reverse strand, counting down.
AAACACGTAAGAACCTTGAACTTTGAAGCAATTATTATTTATCAGGGAGAAGGAAAAGACCGCCAGAAGTTGTGTGGCCGGCGGATCTCTCCGTGCGGAATTACAATATGTACGTAGAGTTGCTGCATTGCTTGGGCGGGCAGGCAGTGAGTGCATATTCCGAGGGACCTGGAGGCTGGAGTAGTACAGCATACCATTGCCAGCCTATGGTGTGCTGTTCTACTGTCTGGTTCCATGGAGTTCTACTACCGACTTCTAGTGTCAATCTGATAAATTATTTTTAGTTGCATTTCCGACAAGAGCGGTTCGTTTTTCAATCGTCGGGATACTCCCGCTCAGGCAAGGATCGAGCCCTAGTGTGGCATCCTGACTAGAGTCCTAGACACAGTCAGTGTCCAGGGTGCCCTAGGACCTAGGTGCCTGGTACTCATCGTCTGCTTAGATACTCCGTACACTGTACGGAGTACAGCTTGCATATTTCTTTCTCTCTACGTATCTCTCTTTCCTTGTCTTCCCATTTCCCCTTCTCTTCATCTCCTTGCCTCAATATCAGCTCGTCCTTGCTGCCATTGATGCTTCCTGTCACATCGATAAGCTTTGTTGAACAGCCGGAGTAAGGGGTGATTACTCCGCCTCAATTGAAAGACAATCCTTCTTTGTGTCTATCGGCATAATTATTGGTGCATTATTGGATGTGGCTAGTGATAGCCAGATAACCTTCAATCCTTTATGTTAGTTTAGTAGCGACTTTGGCTTACCGACTGGCAGCAGCTTTTCGTACTCGTCTAGGGCCTGAGGTAGCTAGTATATATCCGATTTCGCAGGCATCAAGAATGTTTTGCTTGGATAGATCATGTGGTTGTATAGAGAAAACCCTGGGCATGATAACGCAAAGTAATCCGTCAGAAGCCTCATAGAGGGCAGATGCTGCTGTATCGAGATGTATCTAGAAGAGGGCGTCTATTCCCTGTCAATATGGATAGGTTGCACAAACAACCTGCATTCGCACGCCACTCGTCTCCTGTTACTCAGCTTCTCGAGCAAGCTGTAGAGCGTAAGTGAGATCATTCGCCTCCTTGTATCGAGGGCCCTTGTCTCGCGTCAAAAGGATTCCCGCACAAGTATCTAGGTAGTCATCGTGTCGGCCATGGGTACATGTTCGACGTCTGGAAGGAGTGCTCTCAGTACACTGCTGCGTACGGAGTACAGGGATGGATCCTGGAGACCTGGATATGCATGTCAGCCAATCTTCCCACGTGGCTGCGAGTTAGAATCGAGGCTAAGAAAAGATACGCAGCCTTCGCGCAGGTTCGCTAATTAAACGAGCAGGCGAATGCCACAGGGCTGTGCGAGATAATAACATGCAGCAAGGAGATTGAATGAGATTCGTTGCACGTACTGCGTAGAGAATAGAGAGAGAAAGAGAGAGGTGGCCGAGGCATCTTGGGCGGTTGAGTAAGCAGAGCAAGCAGCAGCCACTTGCCGTCCGCCGCCCGAAGCTAAGTCAGGAAGGACCACGCCAACAGCAGCTCTGGCTCGACGAGCACCTCACCTCGTCGCCCAATGATCCCAATTTGAGATGCCATGGCCTGATACTGCCCTGTTGCCATGCATGCTAGCTAGAGATGACTCTTTGCTTCTACAATGCCGACGCCCGTTCATCGCTTGTGAGAGGCTCAACGCATTTTGAACATGCAGCAGCCCAACGGTGAGTACCACGTTCCGGCCGTCTAGAATGGCTCTGTCGCGTGTGCACTGTCACAACAACAAAATCTGCCCATCCTTCCAAGCCATGAATCCTGTCTCTTACTCACTGAAGCTAATTATGCGCTTGTATGCACAGCAATACCCCAATCCGGTCGGACAGCCGCGCCGCTTCAGACAACCATACCCCTCGGCTCCGACGAGTCTCTAACGTCGCACCATAATCCCACCCCTCCGCCAGACCGACTAGTCTCCAGAAATGCGCCTTCTCCAGGACTCGCTGTTCTACACAGCAGGGAGTCCTCTGTCTCTGGGACAAGAGGAAGACCCGTCGATGCTTCTGGTCGGGGCCTGGCAACGCTCCAACCTCAGTCGCGAAGTCGCGGCCAGTCTCATTCGAAGAGCCCCGAATCCAATGTTGCCCGTCCAGAAGGCCTTGTGGAGCGCAAGCCTTCCTTGTCATCATACGGTCATCACCGTAAGACATCCATTGTCCATGGCATCCAGCACTCGCGCGGCCCCAGTTACACTTCTGCCTCCGCAAGTCCTATAAGCCCGGAAATCATTGCATCTGCAGGCTCAGGTAGCATGGCCGGTCTATCCATTGCACCAGACACTTTGTTTTCTAGTCGGACCGACGACCCGGATTCTCTTTTGAAATTTACAAATAATGGAAGCAATGGCTCCGTGCACACACAGACAAGCGGTCTCAGCACGATCCAAGACGACGATGAACTTCTAAGTCTGGGGCAGACCGTGACAAAGCGCAGCAATACTACACACAAGAAGATGCCATCAAATAGCAAAGTTCGGCGAGAACACTCGCACAGCCGCGCGCATTCAAAACACCACCAGGAGTCGAAAACCGCGGGCGAGTATGCACTGCATCATCTCTTCAATTCTGTATGTACATCCAAGATCTATCCGTGTCATTGCTGACAAGAGATTTTTTGCGCAAATTTAGTTTGTTGCCCACGCAGATAATAAGATCAACCAAAGCATCGTCAAAGTCGGCGAGGTCGAGGCACCAGTGGAAGAGGTGTGCGGCGAAGGAGCAGACCCTGTTTTTGATCAGCTTATTTCTGCTTTGGGACATATCGCTCGCCAGAAACCGAAGCCTCTGATCGATACTATCATGCTGTGGCGAAGAGCTAAAGGTGAAGCGGCGACTACAGCCAAGAATCCCCAGGTAAGTAGAGCAACTATTTGACTATTAATCTCAGAAACTAATGGATCCTGGAATCGTAGAAACCCCAAGGTCCCGAAAATGCAACACTCCTTCGTCGGAATACAGAGCCTATACAAGCAGGAAGCTCCGAATCAGATCTGAGTTCGGAAAGCACGCAACCCTCTTTCATGGAGAAACAGGATGGCATCCAACTTCTCGAGCGTCGAGCTACGGTTTCGGTATATCTTGTTTGTAGGGTTCTTATTGAGATATTCAACCAAAGCAGCGTTGAAGCGATTGGGGCCGACATGACGGATCGTTTAGAAGACATAGTATTCGGTCAGCTGAAGGCGGTGGATCCGGAACAAGTCGCAGCCTCTCCGCTACGCATGGCGAACTGGAGGATCTACGGACAACTTCTAGGCAGAATGAGTGAGATAAACTTCGCCGGTGTGTCAAAGCGTTTCATCGGCGAACTTGAAAGATACCAGAGAGAAGCGAGTGTCCGCGGCCAGTCTCACGAGCTTGACGCCAAGGTAGAATTATTGATATTGGGAATGCGACATTTCAGCATTAAGACTTATCCTGAAGAAGCGTGGAGCAAATCGTGCGAGTATATGAGATCCTTAGCCGGGCTTTTTGTCAACGCTCATGGACAACGAGTCAAGCAGGCATATTGCTACATCATTGAAAAAGTTTTGATTTCGATTGCATCGAATCCTGCGTGCGATATAGGCCATCCGCGGTGGAAGGAATTCTTGGAAGTGGTAACTCCACGCCTCTCGCAAATGATCGCTAAGCCTCGACATTGGATGACCGTGTTTCCTATACAAACGATCTTGCTGTGTGTCTCTTCGAAGGATGTCTTTGCTAGCCAGTGGCAATCTCTAGCACTCAGTTTACCGGCGCGCCTCAGAGATCGGCCTACTCGAGGTTTAGCACTCCAAGCGCTGTGTCGATTGCTATGGACATATTTGTTCCGGTATCCAGATCCTCCCAATGTCACACTTCGAAGGGTTGACGAAGTCATTAAAGTCGCGCTGCCTCCAGGGAAGAAAACCTATCTTACTACAGAGCCTTCCGTGGCAGATCCTTTGAGGCAGCTCATTCGAATGACTGGCTTTAAGCTCCCCGACCTGTGTTTTCGAAACATCATTTTCCCACTTATAAACTCGGATCTCTTCTTATCTGGAAAGGAACTTAAAATCGAACAAATGGAGCCCGAAAAAATGGTGGTAGGAATCCGGTCATTCCTTGCCATCATGTCCGATTTAGAGAACGGCGATCAATTATACCCGCCTTTTCCAGCAGGCCCAATTTCCACGCACTTTGTCGACATCCCCAACTTTCTACTTCCACCTCGCTCGCAGCTTCTAGCGGATCCCAAGCCTCGAGCTGTTTCTTTGGATTTGTCGGCCCTCTCGCGACCTGTAAACGTATCCAAGCTTAACGAGGTAGCGAAAGATTACTACATTCAGTTTTGTGAAGTTCTAGGGAAGATTACCATTATCTGTGATAATACCTTTGGTGGACAGGCAGCTCTTGATGAAAAGTTCGGCAGCTCAACACCCAAGACTCCCATATCGGAAGCGTTCAGTTTTACCCGGCGCGACGATCATGCAACACTCATTGACCAAAGGCAAAGTTTTTATGATCTGCTTCATGTGGCTGTACAGGCGCTTCCCAGATGTTTATCCGACCATATACCCTTCAACCCTCTCATCAACCTCCTCTGCACGGGAACGGCGCATGTTCAGCCCAATATAGCCAGATCTTCGGCTGAGTCTTTGAAGTCAATAGCACGACAAATGCATGCCCAACAAGTTACTATCGGATTTGCCCGGTTTATCTTTAACTTTGATGCCCGCTATTCCACCATGTCGGACGAAGGCATGCTTGGGCCTGGCCATATCGAGTCTACATTGACTTTATACGTTGAACTACTACGAATTTGGATCGAAGAGATTCAGCAGAAGACCAAGGAAATCGCAACCGATCAAGCCGAAAATAATGTTGGCTCCGGTACCCGGGCGTTACAGCTCGATCTTTCCAGCGTGCTTGCGTATGTCGAAGAAATCGAAGCACATGGGATATTTTTCCTGTGCTCTCAATCTCGTAGGGTGCGTCGCTTCGCAATTTCAGTGCTGCGATTAATCACTGAATTTGACTCCGCACTGGGAAAAGAAAGCACTAGGATCATTCGAATTCTGGAAGCAGATTCCCACGAGATAATGGACCTCAATGATGAACAGCTGACAGTTGCCGAGAGGAGTCGTCTGCAAAAGGGCAAGAGAAGGAGCGGACCACAAAACACTCTGATTGAATTATGCAGTAGCGACGTTTCTTACGACTCAAGTCTTTGGGTCAAAGTGTTTCCAAACATCATCCGCGTCAGCTTCGAAACTTGTCCCGTTGCAGTCACTCTTGCTCGGGATATCGTGTGCGCTAGACTCATACAAATGCATAGAAATATAACCGTCCTAGCGGAAAGCCAGCGACTCCAGCAGTACGACATGGGTCACGGACGATCCCTAGGCCGAGCCAGGTCTCCCGCGGAGATTATGATCGAGCAATGGAAGCTTTATCTTTTGATGGCTTGCACAACGCTGAATAGTGTTGGTGCTCAGTCTCAGAGTCAGCTCGCCAACGCTCAGAATGCCCGTAGAACTTCTAAAGGGATGCAATCTGCCCAGGACAAAATCGGCTCCGCCAGAGCTCTCTTTGCCTTTGTGATTCCACTACTGTCTGCTTCATTGGATTCGATAAGAGATGCCATTGTCTCCGCCTTGGGGTCCATAAACAAGAATTTATACAGAACTCTTCTTGAGTCTTTGCAATATGCGGTGACAACATGCACTGAAGAGGCTAAATTACGAATTGGTACCCACGTCCGAACCCCGAGCAGTCCTCGTCGCAGCCGGAAGACAGATCGTTTACGCACTGAAGTCACGCACGTATATAAACTTACATCTACCTTCCTCAGGGAATCGGTAATATTCAACGATGACTGGATTGTCAACAATCTGGTTAATTATGCAAAGGAGTTACGCATCTTCCTTAGTGATGCTGAGGTGCAGAATGATTGGGAATTCCAGCGACTGCGATACTACTATTGTGGTCTTATGGAGGAGCTCTTTGAAGGCATTAATCGTACAAAAGAACCCTCTCGCTGGATGCCTTTTGAGTCGCGCAAGTCCGCCTTCACCTTGATGGAGGGTTGGTGTGGATACTCACCGAGTCAAGCACAGATCGTTCAAAGAGAAGAAAGTATGAGGCGTTTTTTCATGGCCCAACAACACGAACTCGGGGACCTACGAAACCCTGCAGCTATATTAGAAATTGAGAAGAGGAACCTTCAAGCTGCAGCACTGAGCGCGATGTCGTCGCTATGTGTATGTTCAGGCCCCTCTCCTTTCCTTTCCTTCCTTTTCTTTTCTTTTTTCTTTCTTCCCCGAACATTAACCACAGATGCTGATTTTGATTTTCTTTCAGGCTGGACCAGTTAGCACGACAACAGAAGGCGGATCAATCCTCCAGTTTGATGTGAGCCGAATGCTGGTCTGGATCGGCAGTATTTTTGAAACCCCCAGTGACAAGTTGCACACTACTGGTCGGCGAGCATTGAGAAATCTTATTGTCCACAACAAGGAGTATCCATATTTACTCGAACGTATGGTAGATATGTGCTACGGAATCGACCGGGAAAGACGTATTCGCGACAAGGCGCTCGAAAGCTACTTTGATGTCGTGAATCAAGTCCTTATAGAGGAAACCGATTACCCATTGGCATTCTGGAGAATAGTGGCGATCGTTTTATACATGCTGGGAAATGAAAAAAGAGACATCCGCATTAAAGCAGCGAAGCTTCTTCGTATTTTGGAGGAGCGACAGCAGAAAAATTCCAGGCTCCAGGATTTCGATATCAGCCTTTCTGACAAGACCACAGCTGTCCATAAGCTTGCTCAGTTCGAAATTTCCAAACGACTCGCATCACAATATCCAGATCTTGGATTCTTCATCTTTTCTGAACTCTCCAAGCACTTTGCCCAAACCATGTCGCCTGACGAGCAGCGAAATGTTGTTATGGCGATTTTGCCATGGGTTCAAACAATGGAATTGCAAGTCGATCCGAATCAACAACCTACTCCGCGGTCGTATATGCTCCTGATGAATTTGCTCGAGATCACTATCCTTCGGTGCAAGTTGCTACCCAATGAGGTGCAGGCGCTTTGGCAGGCATTAGCTACCGGGCCCCATGGAGGCAACGTGCAAGTTATTCTTGATTTTATTATCAGCCTCTGTTTGGAACGGAAGGAGCAAAATTTCGTTGAGTATGCAAAGCAGATTGTCGTCTTTCTGTCCTCTACTCCTGCGGGTTCCAAGGTGATCGAATTCTTCCTATTGCACGTCTCACCAAAGTACATGATACAAGAACGAAAAGACGATGTTCCGCCGCCACCAGACAACCGAGGCTTGCCCTATGTAGCCAATATAGACGATGTCTTACCAATAGGGAATAAGCAGGTAAGTTATATTGTCACTTTTTCGAGAAGAGTTGATGCTAACGACAATACATCTAGGCCGGCTTGTCTATGGGTCAGCTGTCGATGATTTTTCTTGTAGATTTAATCATAGGCCCTGTTACATTGGCACTACAAGACGTCATCAAGTTGTTGCACGTGGTTCTGATTTTGTGGGATCATTATACCTTCACGGTACAGGAGCAAGCTCGGGAAATGCTTGTTCATCTCATTCATGAGCTTGTTGCCTCTAAAGTCCAGGATAAGGTTTCACCTGAAGTGCGACACGCCATTGAGGACTTTGTCGAGTCAATTCGCAAGAGTGAAGCATCAGTGATCTGGGAATACGAGGATAATACCGACAAAGAAGAAGACGATGGCACTAGAGTCCCGCCGGCAATGAATCTCGTGACGCGGGAGGTGGTGCAATTTCTAAATCTCGTTTTCGAAGATATCAACGATCTGTGGTCCAAGGAAGCCCTGAATTGGGCTACATCATGTCCTGTGCGGCATTTGGCTTGCCGCTCTTTCCAAGTGTTTCGATGCATCTCGACGTCGTTGGAGCCAAGAATGCTGGCGGATATGCTTGCTCGGCTCTCCAATACAATAGCCGACGAAGAAACTGACTACCAGACGTTCTCGATGGAAATACTCACAACCCTAAAGGTTATAATAAGGTCCCTTGCATCGACAGATCTTATGCAATATCCACAACTTTTTTGGACTACGTGTGCTTGTTTGAACACCATACATGAGGCGGAATTCATGGAGAGTATCGGTATGCTTGAAAAGCTTCTGGATAAGATTGATATGGGTGACCCAAATGTTGTGGCTACATTGAGGGATACGCAGCCTCCTCAGTGGGAGGGGAGTTTCACTGGTATCCAAGAACTGGTGTACAAGGGCTTGAAGTCCTCGGAGTCTTTCCACGAAACACTGGGTCTGTTGCACCGACTTACACCCCTGCCGGACAACGAGCTTATTGGAGGCAGCAATCGATTACTTTTTGCTACTCTAGCCCACATACCCAATTTCCTTCATCAGTTCGATGCGGATACAAGCGAACAAGAAATTCTAGAGAGGGCCAATTTACTGGGTCAAGTCGCTGAAAGAAACGGCTTTGAACGACTGGCTGCCTGCTTAGTTGGATTTGCAAACAAGCAGTGGAAAAAAGAGCAAGACTTTTTACAGCATATCATGTCAGAAATCTCGTCATATTATTTCCCAGAGCAGGAAGTACAAAGTTTAGTATTCGTGATGGGCTTTTTGACAAACGCAACACAATGGTTCCGAGTCAAGACATTGAACATGTTGTGCGTGTTGATTCCGGAAATGGACATGCGACGACCCGATATCACCAGCTATGGGCCAGATCTGATATCTCCTCTTCTGCGATTGCTTCAGACGGAGCTCTGTCCGCAGGCGCTCGACGTTATGGATCATATCATGACGGTCTCGGGCAATCCAATGGAAAAGCATCATCTGCGGATGAGCATGGCGTCGTCAACCTCTTCAAGGGCGATTCGCAAGCAATACGAGCGTATTCAGAGTCTCTATGGCATTCCAGAGCCGACTGGATGGTCAATTCCAATCCCAGCGGCACAGTCAGCTAGCACACGCCACAATGTCCACGCGGTATTTTACACGTGCGCAGAAGCAGATCGCATGGAAGCACAACGAGTGTCAACTCCTGAAGTAGAATTCCGCACCGAAGAATACAACGAATCCTACTTCCCCTCAATGCGAGCAGATACTATGAAATCGTTTGACACGCAAACAGATGGAAACCTGGGTGAGATCGTTCAGCGGTTGGATAGTCTGGATGACTTCTTTGATGAGAACGACTTTGGCTTCCAGAATTCATCTTTTAATACAATGTCAGAGATGCGTGGCTACCCGGGTAGCTTCGCCGACACCTCGGCTAGTCTTTATGACCAACAGACGGCCCCTATTCTTCGCAAGTCTCTTGCAAGGACCCCTTCGTCATCTTCATTCCACAATGGTCTCGCTGAGACGTCACGACCACCGACGCGACTTGACGGCGTGCTTCCTGTGACATCGCCTCCGCTTGGCCCAGGGCCCCCTTCGATGTTAGGCACCGGGGGGACTGGACTGCGGCCCGCGATGCATAGCCGCTCTGTGACATCTCCCTCGAACCACCTGGTCAACAACCATCACACGCCAAGTCTTTCTGCTACTAGTATGACCCCTCGTCCCTCAATGGAGTCGACGTTGTTGTCGGACAGCGAGGTCGAAGAGAGCTTCTCGGATCTTGACGAGCGTACGGCGTTACATCCACCGTCCCGCAGTACGTCAGCAGCTCTGCCACGGAAAGGATCAGAGGGCACGTCTTCCTTGGAGTCCATGATCCGCAGTGGAATGCGTCGTCTTACCGGCGGCACAGCGTCTAGTCGTGAAAAGGAACGTCAGCGAGATCTATTACGCGCTCACCAACGAGCAGCTGTTCAAACGGCCAATTCTCCGCGGGTGCCAAAGGTCCCTGCGGAATATCTTACGGGCTCGGTGAGCAGCCCAACTTCTCCAGGTCAGGGGGAGAAATAAATAAAAAATAGCCTGTTTTCGGCGTATTCGATGTTTTGCTTCTTACTTTTGGGTACGATTTAGAAAACATTTTCGGAGTAGTATTACATTGGATTGGACGGTGCACCGGCGCTTTGCTTTGTGCTCAATTAGAAAGTCGTGAGAAATAGACGCTCACGTTGATGTAATGTGTACTAGATGTAGTATATAATTGCAAATTCAGTTAGCAAGTTATCATTTCTATAGCCTAGAGTATATAAACGTAGAGCTAGTTACATATTGCTCTTTATGATCACGAAATGCCAGGCATACCAAGTTCATGCGTCCCTATAATATCAATCATGTCCTGCCAGGTTGCCAGATCAGTTGGCCCTGGGAAAGTAAAGGCTTCTGACATCTGCGGGCTGTGGCGCAGACCAGATTCCAACAAAGAACTCGACGGCCACAGAGCGCTGTCCGCATCCCAACCCACGGCAAGCGACTGGTGCGACTGCATTCGAGCAAAATCTGGGCCTGGCACCGAAATTTGAGTATTCTGCGGCGATGACACCGCGGCTGCTTGAGGGTTCCCCTGTCGATGACTGCTTTGTGCATGCGCCTCGCTTGTTCTTCTTCTCCCCATACCACCTAGTCCGCCGTCGAAATTTGCCATGCGTGTGTAACCCGAGGTCTGCTTTGTCTTGGACGGTCGTTTGAGCTTCTCAATGCACATTTCAACTACCTTGACTTCTGCCAGCCGGAAATCGTTGATCCACATCTCGTGCTTCTGCTTGTCGCAGTATGACTGGAGGTCGTTGACAACGGCGTCGACGTCGCGGGTACCGCGCGATTGCTCCTGAATGGCCAGCACACCAAGAATAATGGCGCTGTTGAAGAGCTGCGGCGTCCCGAGGCACCAGATGTAGTGCTCTGCAGGCTCGCAGTTATCATCGTGCTCCAAGCGCGTCTTGAGATCGGCACAGGCGGACGCGAAGCACACATCGCGGCTGAAGGCGTGCTGGTCAGTCAGCGAAGAGCGCCAGATGTAAGGACGATGCAGAGTAATTCGAGCAAAATGAAAGGCTGTGTGGAGATATAGCCGGTGCCAGCGCAGGTAAGAGCACGTTGAGTCCAGGTCTGGACTCTCACATGCTAGATACGCTGGCAAGCTATCCCTCCAGGCCACTAGCTGGGAATCTAGTTGCATGACTTGACGGTATGAAGCGGCGCGGATGCCAAATGTTTGCTCCTGGATTCGTCCGATGATGTTCGCAAGACTCTTGGAGAAAATAGCCAGGACGGCAGGTGTTGGGCTTGTCTCGATGGGTTCTGCGGTGACAAGCAGGGCCTCCTCATCCGCGAGATCGTCGAGAAAAACGTTCTCCGGCACGCTGGTCAGAGACTGGGCATCCAGAATACAATACGGTCGTCCGAGGGCAAGGGCAGTCATGCGATCTAGCAGATACACATGACACCAGAGTCTTCGCCTCGTCTCTATCACACGCCGAGGAAGTCGCCAGTTTGTTCCATCAATGTGAAACCCCTGGGCTATGGCCAAGCGTGCCGCGAAGCCGACTGTGAGCCAGCTTTCGGTGATTCGCTGGGAGAAGAGACAGTAGCGAGTCACCAGGATACCGGCACGCACTAGATCAGAGCTTTCTCCGTAGAAGGACGGGGCTATAACGATGGCTTTTCTGCTGGCCCAGAAGAAACTCAGTGAAGACTCCTCATATTCCCTTTGTGTTTCGGGGGCCGCGCTGCGTGGGCAGTCTAGGTATGCGCCGATGGCGAGAACCATGAACAGCAGCGCCAGCCAGCGAATGTCGACCGTTGTCACGTCATCATAGCCCGCTTTTCGAGACCAAAACCGGTCGTACTCCCTCCGAAAAGAGGTGGGGTGGACAGCATCCATGTTCCAGCTCACGTTTGTGAGGAAGTTGTCGACCAGCCGGTCTACGGTTGACTTTTGGCGTGGTAGGAGGCCAAGCAGATCCCATAACTGGGAGAAAGGCCCGGCCTCGTCGCGGAAGGGCTGGGCATTCATGCTTCGCCGGGAGGTGTTGGCTCCAGGTTGAACGTATGGAGCTTCAGAGTCGATGAGTGCAGCAGCGACTTGCGGTCCAAAGTATGAGCTGCCGAAGAATGCTGGTGCGCCGCGCGACTTCCATAGCTGTCCTATCTGGAGGTTTTTATCTTTGCTGGCGGTCTCGCCTTTGTCTCCAGGATGGCTTTCTTGTTCGTCTTCATTTGCATCCTCATCTTCGTCCTCATCATCGATAACAGCTGCTGGTTGTTGTTGTTGTTGCTGCTGTCGAGGTCGGACAGGAGGATTGCTTGTAGGTGTTCTTACCTCTTCTGTATTACGATGTCTCCTCACTCTGGACCTTGCGGAATCAGCATTCCTAGTAGACAACGCTCGGGTTGCGCTCCGTGCCTGGGGAGGAGTACAGAGATGCGTGACGTTTCGGGAAACGCAGTTCTGGCACGGCGTGGACCCGTCACACTGCTCGTCAGAAGTCAATCATAGCTTGAAACGAAGAGATACATCGGAAAATTCGAAGATGTATACGGACCCTCTGCTTTCTTGTATGACACTGGGAGCAGGCTTTTGCCGTTCGGCCGCGGCTCCGACGCAGATGCATTGGCCGTTGTTCAGTCCTGTCCGGATCGTGAGTCGATTGTGTTTGGAGCATCTTAAATTCCGATCGTATTGACAATTCTAGTATATTTTCGGGCTGCAGACAACCAGGCAGTGTACGCGTGTCGGACAATGATGTTCGGGCTGAAGTCCGACTGCCGAGTGATTTATTTCCCGAAGAATCGGAGATGTTTCGGCTTTTGGTGGGCTGATTACATATGTACTTGATATCCTACAAACCAGCAAACCACTCCTAATATCAACAATTCCAAATCAATCAAATGAGGCAACGATGATGTCCAGACTACAATTGTCCGTCGGTTTAATTTCCATGCCTTGGGACTTCGGCAAAATAATGTCATCCATATATGCAGGAGAACATCTCAATTTCCAGCCATCTTGCTGGAAAGAAACTTGAAATCGTCTATCGACTACTGCCATTTTCATACAAGCCCAAAACAGTTGGTAAAATGCCTGAAAAGTGGAAAGATCTCCAAGAGGAGCAAAAGTCCTTCGAGGACGAAGTCACCAGAATCAACGAATGGTGGAACACGCCGCGTCAAGTAGGAATCAAGCGTCCATGGACAGCAAGCACCATTGCTGCTCTTCGAAATACCGAGCCACTGCCCTGTCTCGTCAATCCGTCCGCCATGAAGTTGTGGGATATGCTCCATGACCACCGCAGTAGAGGCACAGCTGAGCTGACCTTTGGAGCCACCGATCCTATTGCCGTTAGCCAGATGGCTAAATATATGAAAACTGTGTATTTGTCTGGAGGGCTGTCAGGTTTCAGCGAGAATAACTACCCGGGCATGGACCATGCGGACTATGTAAGCTGAATGCTGCCTAAACTCTTCAGAAAAATCTAATACTGACTCCACAGCCATGGGATACGGTGCCCAAAGTCGTCGACAAGCTCTTCAAGGCCCAGCAATGGCACGACCAGCGACAACGCCAGGTCCGAATGAAGCATCCTATCGAAGAGCGGGCCAACATGGAGAACTGGGACTACCTCATGCCCATTATCGCAGACGGCGACATGGGCTTCGGATCGCTGACCGCCACGCTTAAGCTGACCAAAGCCCTCGTCGAATCCGGCGCGGCCGGCATTCACATGGACGACTTGGCCATTGGCCTGAAGAAGTTCACTATCGGTCAAGGGCGCACCATAGTTCCCACTTCGGAGTACGAAGACCGCATCAAAGCTCTGCGCATGCAGCTGGATATCATGGGCGCCGAGACCCTCCTTTTTGCCCGGTGTGATCTCGACCATGCCGACTTTATTACCTCGGTGATCGATCCTCGGGACCATGAATATGTGCTCGGGGCTACGAGAGATGCCAGGCCTCTTCAAGAAGTGATTGACGAGGCCATTGCGTCTGGGGAGTCGCCTGCTACTGCGAGGGCCGAATGGCTTGCAGCGGCAAGTATTATGACGTTCGACGAGGCCGTTGAACAGCAACTCGCAGACCCGGATATCCTAGCCAAGTACAAATCTCGCGTAGGATACGGGATTTCTCTGTCCCAGCGCCGCGCCATTGCCAAAGAGTTGACTGGCACCAGCATTGCGTTCGATTGGGAACTTCCTCGCTCCCACAACGGACAGTATCTGTATAGATCAACTGTCAAGGCCATTGTCGAGCGCGCCACCGTCGTTGCACCGCTAAGCGACGTGTCGTGGGCACGCATGGACCAGCCCAATTATCACGATATCAAGGCGTACCACGAGGCCATGCTGGCTCGTTTCCCCGGGCGTCTCTTTGCATTTGCCTGGGGCGGCGAGTGGGAGTTCCCGCCGTCAGCGGGGTGGACGCCAGAGAGACTGAAGTCTGTCTCGCAGGACATGGCTAGGGATTACGGGGTGGTCTGGCAGGTCCAGCCGATGTACATGATCCAGGGCGTCAATATGGAGATTGAGAAGTCGGCTGAGATGTGGGTGAGGGAAGGCATGGGCGGGTATTATGAGAAGATACAATTGCCGGCTACGCAGAGAAAGCCTTGGAAGGTGGATGGATATGAGAAGATGACCTGGTGTGGCGGATATCTCAGTGATGCTTTTTTTGCGGCTGTAGCTGGAGAACAATAACTCGGATTATGTCTATCATTTTCTCGATAAAAGTATCAATTCATAACCCTGATGAAGCACAACTATGTGTGTCTATTTTCTATAGCTAAATTCGACGGTTTTCATTTTCATAGCAATTCTAGGGAGAAAGTGGATGTCAAGATAGTATATTCTCTTCGTTAGATTAGAAGTTGATATCAAACTCTCGGCCACGGTCCCAAACCGCCTCCGCCTAACTCAAACATCTTCGCCGCCTTGAGCACACTCAAGTCGTCAAATCTCTTCCCTATAATTTGCATTCCAACGGGCAGCTTGGTCACTCCATCCACAGCCGTCCCCCAGCCACAGGGGACATTCAGTGCCGGATGTCCTGTCGCATTAAAAGGCGATGTGTTGTTATTAGCCCCGGCTGCGAGCTTCAGCTTGTCTAGAACAGACCCCTGAGTCATATCTGGCAGAGGAGGTGCCACAGTCGGCGTTGTGGGCGTGATCAGAACATCAAACTCGCCATTAGCAAACGCCGCGTCGTACGCTGCACGCAACTGCAGGACGTGCCGGCGAGCCTTGTTCTGGGCTGATACCGGCAGGAAATTCGGGTCTGTGAGGAGTTTCTCGCCTAATATCGTGTTTATCACCGCCGGGTTATGCGTCGTGAGAGAGTCGCACAGCTCCTGGTCTGGCAGCCAGCGGGGCTCGATGTGAGGCAGGTCGTGCATCAAAAAGTCACTTGCCCTACCACCAAAAGCGTGCGAGGCCATCTGGTTGCGCGTCGCGGCTGTCCAGATGATGCCCCCAATAGAATGTATGGGAATAGACACATCTATGACGCTGGCACCGGCAGCGCCAAAATGTTCCAGTGCGGCATTTCTGACTGTCCGAGCTACCTCCTCGGACATTGCCTGTATATTGAAGCCCTCGACAATCAATCCAACGCGAAGGGGTCTACCAGCCCCGGAAAAGTCGGCTACCTTACCATCGGTTCCCAGTGACTTGGTGAATTGGGCAAGTTCTTCATGGTATGGCCTTACGTTTTCCCTCAAAGGACTCTCCGGACCCATGCGTGCATCAAGCCCGTCGTACCCAGCAATAGCGGAAAGACATAGGGCTATATCTTCGACGGAGCGGGCAAGTGGCCCTACATAGTCGATCATGGGCAACAGACCGGCAATGCCAGTATACGGGACTAGGCCATGGGTAGGCTTGAGCCCGTAGATACCGCAATATGACGCCGGACCCCTGATCGAGCCCGCTTGGTCGCCGCCGATGGCAATTTGGACATCGGGGCCTGCATTATCTAGCTCTGGAACGTCGGCCTCGCGAGCAATACCAAGTGCAACGAGCGCCGCGGCGCCACTGCTACTTCCGCCGCTGTTGAAATTACGACCCCAGGGGTTATGCACTGGTCCCGATGCGGCAGTGTAGGACATGGGCGAGAGAGAGAAGTTCTCACAAGTCGTAGTCCCGACGATACTGGCGCCAGCAAGCAGCAGCCGCGAGACTACCGACGCATCGATGCTAGAGCGGGGGTATTCCCCGGTGGATGAGACGAACTGCGGCGATGTGCCGAGCGTCTGCGGGATGCCTGCTACGGCAATGGTGTCCTTGAGTGCAACCTGGCGGCCCTTGAGGAGCTGGCTTTCTGGGCTGAGTGCCTCGAGCTCGAATTGGTGGCACCAAGCGTTGAGGGTGTTGCTATTCGCGTCGGGTTTGCGATAGGAGCGCTCGCCGGCCTTGGTGGGGACGGGCAGCAGTCTTGGGTCGATGTAGTCGTCTAATGCATCGACCTGGCTTGCGATAGCCAGTGCAGACTGGACTGCGAGAAGGAAAGCATCTTCCTGGTCAGACGCAAGTGTGAAGCCGCATTTGTGAGCCAGATCGCGGAGGATTTCTGGCGTGATGGGCGAGTGGTTCCTGGTCGGTCAGTGTGATTACAAATGAAGAATGGCAACACCTACTCGGAGTTTTCCGAAATAAAAGCAAGCGACATGTTGTAAAGCAATGCACGGATTAGTTTTAATGGAGGTTTTTGAAGATACTGGATGTTGGACAACTATATATATATATATATGTGGGCACGATCGTTACGTGATAAGATTACGTGGTTGGAATTTGCCGAATCGGGAAATTTTCTAGCCATTCCACAAACTAGAGAGATGCATAACATGACATGACACAACGATTATTGCGGCACCAACTTGACAAACTGCAGACAGCCCTCAGGAGACGCCTTGTACGGCCCATGCTTCATGCCCGGCAGTCGATAAGCATACGCCCCTGGGCCCCAGCCCTGGCCGAGAGTAACATCTTCCAACCCGCCCTGGATAAAACACACTTCTTCGATGTATGTGTGCGTGATGATTTCGTCGGTGACTGATGTGGCGCCGGGCTCGTACCACTGCAGCACGGATTTGTGGTCGGACTCGCGTTCGCCGTTGAGGAGCAGCTCCCAGATGCCAGGGCCGATCGAGTACCATTCGCCGTCATGCGGAGGCGACACGGGGGCTGCTCCGGGCGGAGGATGGCTGGGTCGGGGCGTGAATTCTTGCTGGAGGAGGGGCATTTTCTTAGACTTGATGAAAAGGTGTTGTTGTAAGTAGAAGCATTGGATTAATTCTGCTATTCGTATTTAAAGGCCAGCATTCCATTGATTTTCCCGAACGCATTTGCCGATGCTTATCGTTATGCCGAAAAGGGACTTAACCCTAATTGCACCATCCATCGGAACACATAAAATTCATCAAAAGCTTCACTATATACACTATTAAAGAATAGATAATAAGAAAGTAAGATGTCTCTAGAAAATAAATGCAATCTAGTGTTAAAGATATGCGAAAAATAACAACATCTTATTGCTGGTTTCGATGTTATTTTCCACGAATATTGACTCTAATCACTTCCTTCTCAGTCCAAAAACATTGTATTCTTCGGTGGCTGGGTCTTTTGGTGTATGCTCATTGTTTATACTCTGGCAAATCTATACGGATTATAACTTCTAGGCTTGCTCGACCTCGCGTCTCCTTCCTAGCCTGGCCTAGTTTGGCAGACTATCTGGTCTCGGTTTCACGTAGACAAAGAGGTCCTCGATTTTAATGAAAACCCTTTGACAAGTTAGCCACATTTACACTCAAAAGTGGTAGGTTCTATTACCATGCGACTTCTCTCGTGTCTTTGCTAGGATCGCAGAACTCGACCTCGTAATCGTGGAACAATGTTGGCATAAGCTATATGTTGTTAGTTTTGCCCCAGAGAGGGAAACGATAGCTCCAACTTGCCTTGGACATCTCAAGCCAGCCCACGTCTACAACAGGGATCAGCCACACTCAGTGGCGTGGTAAGGGTGAGTAAACTTACTTCGTCCAATACAGTATCGAGATCCAGCACCAAAACTAAGGAAGTTGCGCTCTGTCTTCATGTTAGAAAATGATAGCGTACAGACCAAAATTGCGTACTCATGATGGCAACGCGGCCGGGTTCTTCCATCCACCTCTCTGGACGGAATTTGTCTGCATCTTCGCCAAAGATGTCCTTGTTTTGATGGATAACCCAGGCATTTGCGCTAATGCCAGACTGCACAGTATTAGTGTGCATAGCACCCATTAAAAGAGACTAGACTTACTCCTCCGGGGATGAATTGTTCACCAATTTGCAGTCCAGATGGAGGCACGACTCGGCCGAGGGAGACTCCCACAGCTGGGTGGCAGCGAAGAGCCTCATACATACACGCTTGCAAGAAAGGCATGTTGTTGATAATTTCCAGATCAAAGACGGTACCATGCGGAATGTTGTTCTTTGCTGCATGTTCATTGATCTCGTCTATCAGCTTCTTCTTAACCTCGGGGTTTCGAAGGGTGTGATAGAGGAAGGCTGAGATAGACACAGATGTTGAGTCACTTCCGGCAAAGATGTTACTGGCAGCCATCGACGTAACACAAATGTCGTCCAATTTGTCTGGCTTTTCCCGTTGAACTTCAAAGAGCTGTTCAAGCATGTCATTACGGTCGGTTCCTCGTTCCTTACGCTCCTTGATATTCTGTTGGGATATCTGCAGAAGCTTGCCCTGGCGTTGGGTAATCGCGAGATGATTGCCGGTTATGGGAGCAAGCCATATGCTGAGGTAGTAGAACCAGGGGATGTGTCCCACCCAATTAGCGCACTGCAAGATGTTATCGATCATGGTGAAGGCGCCATCGTCTATGCCCTCATCCATAAAGCCGAAACGCTTGGAAAACGTGACTTCACCAATGACATCTGTAGAAATTAGGGTTTGCCTCACAATGCCGGCGGATTTACTGACCGTAGGCAAACAGCCTAGTCCATCTGCCCACATCAATCTTTTGGCCTTCCATGGAAGCCAGTTTTTTGAGCAAGAATAAGATAGCGCTGTCGACATAAGGCTCCAATTTCTTCATGTTGGATAGGGAATAGATATGGCTAACTAATCGCCGTTGTGCTCGATGAATGCTCTCGTTACGTTCCGAAAACAAGTCCCATTTGCGATTGCCTTGCCATGGCATGTACCAGTCACTTTTACGGAAATTGTTGCCTGAGCCTTTGGGATTGTTAGGGTCGAACTCTGGAGTTAAAATTGAGTTACGAACCATAAATGCTTCTGAGAGAATCTATGTCCGCAGTGCTGATTTCGTGCGGTCCGAGGCGAACCAGCGGTCCATACTTCTCGTGCACCTCAATGATCTTACGGTGCATTCTCCCCTGGCGAGTATGATAAACGAGCCATAGGTTCGAGAATTTGGCCCAAAATGGACCAGGGACATTCCTCAGAGGATTTCGAAAATAATTAATAACTAGAATTGACAAAAGGGCAATCCCCATAAACGGAGCATATCGCAGAATATCTTGCCTGTCGGCACGGAGCACGGTAGAGATCAGGTTCTCACCCATGGTGATGGTCAAGAAGGACTACTGCTGGTTGAATCAATAAAGGCAGTACAGTTGATATGAGGTGTCGACAAGGGAATAATGCAGGTAACATATCCGAGTAGTAATAGATGAAGTCCCTGGGAAGCACATATGTCATAGATTGGATTGGGGGCTGTAAGGTCAAGCTGCCGCCGAAGCCACTTACGGCATGCATGTAATTGGTGGTGTATTTGAAGAGGTCACTAAACCGGTACTACGAGTAATCTGCACCAGTTGGACACGGGCAGGAGTCGAAGTCGAGCCGGCACCACGAACATGCCGAGCAAACACAAACACCGGATGGTCCATCGCATTCTGCCTGTCCAACCCTACGCGGAAGGATGGCACGGAGTAAGCAGGAAGCAGACGCCGATACGACACACCCAGGTATACATTTTCACAGCCTTGTCAGCCGCTTCGTGCCGCATGCCTTTGCAACCGCATATCGTCCAATCTCCTCGTTCTACCTGCAGAGTAAACACGAAGCTGGGGCCGAGTCTGCATGTACCCATGACTATTGCTGGCGTAATACCTCTTTATCACCGAGTAGAGGCTATACATTTTTGCCCAGAACCTACTACTTCCTCTTCAGGCGGCTATGCAAGCTGTAGTCATTAACACTTTGATTAGTCTTGCCCATAAACTCACCCCCGGCTCGCATGCAGGTTATCACGGGGATAATACTCGTATATGCCATGCATTGTCATCTTTTCAGCCATGTCCTGCTACTACGCTATATTGACAAACATTTCCGAAACTTCCTATAGTCTGTATGGCTTCTCACAGAAGACAGATCGTGGGAAGAGAAACTCGCTTGCTAGGATGAAGCAGCGAGCACTTGCTTGTGCGAAGCTATCTAGATGGCTACCTAAGAGCAGGGCACAAACCCTGAGCGGTACCGAATTGGGCACCGGGCTCGTCTATCTACAAACGCGACGGCGTTCTGTCAACTTCTCTACTGTAATACAAATCTCATTACAGTAGTGGCTTTCCTGAGCTCCGACTACCGAATCCACCGCCGCAATGGGCAATGGGTGACGACGCGACTACCAACCCCCAGAGACCGTCGACGTCGGATTCGACTTCTGGACCCTGCATTAGATATCCACAATCCACCTGGACCCCGGATGACTAGGAGGGCCCCGAGCCCGATTAGATCCCCACAAGGCCCGCTTTTAGTCAAGCCGGCCCGGTCCGGCATCCCTTTCCGCCCCCGACGACACCACCCACCCTGTCCATGTTCATGCATGTACAACGCCGCATGTACTGCATTGCTCAATCACATCCTGCCGCTCGTTATGGCAATGGCTGTATTACATTTTTGTGGGATCAATCACGGAATTCATAAAACTAATGCAGTAAAGCCAATGCAGACTTTGGATAATTGATCTCGGAATCCAACAAGGCTCAATGTCATCATGTCGAGCTGTATTGCTTCGTTCGTTAGAAAATGGCGCAAATCGCGGATCTTGCGCTCTCTACAGACAGCCAATATCCAACCGCCGAGATTGGCCCCTTCGAACGTAGCCTTGTCGTCTTTTAGCAACCATGGCCAGGTCCTGCCTGGGGTGAACAAGGAATGTCAGCAGGTAGAGAGCTTCAGCCTTGCCAGAGTGTATGGGAGAGAGTTGGCATATACACTATGACCCGGTAGATTCGTATTTTTGGTCAAGTTTTCTTGATATACGGCGTCACCTTCCTGCCTTTAGACGGAAAAGTTCCTCTTTAACTCCTCAATCATCTTCCAGTCATCCTTCTCTTTTAAGCAACCACTTTTTTTCTAAGAAGATGTCGTTAGGAGCGATAAACGATATATACCTGTCGCATTGGGGCGCTATTGCTGCAAAGCTCAAAGGGCATTCCGCCAATCAAGGAATTGACGGAAAGAGCCTTGACTTGGCCACCGTAATCGCAATTGCCAGGTACGGCAGTCTTCTCAGAGTATTGACGCCAATATATTGACTCAACCCCAGATATGGAATATCCTCCCATTTGTCTGATCGCAGCATCGAGGCTGTCGTCAAGAGCGCCGAAATGGTCCAAGAGAGTATTGACAAAGGAGAGGTCGTATATGGTGAGACCGTCTTTTCAAACTCCGACTTTCAAGCTTACATTATCCCAGGTGTCAACACGGGTTTCGGTGGCAGCGCCAACACACGGACAAGTCAAGTTCAGGAACTCCAGTCAAACCTTTTACGCATGCTTCAGTACGGCGTCATCGCAGAAGACCGAACAGTCATGGCTCCGGCGTCGCGGCATGACACAGATTTAAACGATATTATCAGCCAGTCAGCACTCCCTCTTGATGACCCCCTGGCCTCAACATCGATGCCGGAGTCTTGGGTCAGAGCTGCCATGTTGATCCGGCTCAACTCTCTCGCTTCTGGCTTCTCCGGTATAAAAGAGACGACCATTCGCACTTTGCACCAGATCCTTGAAGAGGGCATCACGCCACTAGTGCCCGTCAAGGGAAGCATATCAGCATCTGGGGATCTTAGCCCTCTGTCCTACATTGCCGGCGTGGTCCAGGGAAAGCCCGGTTTGAATGTTTGGACACGCAACCCCAATGGCGAGCGTTGCCTCAAGAGGGCCGACGTCGCACTTGCAGAGAAACACATCGAGCCTGTCTCTCTGGGCGCCAAGGAAGGTCTTGCACTGGTCAACGGCACTGCGGTCTCTTGCGCAGTCGGATCACTGGCGTTGCACGACGCCATGGGACAAGCAACTCTTTCACAGATCTTGACTGCCATGAGTGTCGAGGCCCTACTCGGCACTGATGAAAGTTTCGACGCATTCTTTGGAGAAGTGCGATCCCATCCCGGCCAGGTTGAAACGGCCCGGAATATCCACGCTTTTCTTTCCAAGTCGTCGCTTGTCCAGCACAGCGACACGGAAGAGGGAGAGCTACGCCAGGACCGATACTCGGTTCGAACGGCATCCCAATGGATTGGACCTGTCTTGGAAGATTTGCATTTGGCTCACCAGCAAATCAGCATTGAGATGAATTCAGTGACCGACAACCCTCTTATTGACCCGGCCCGGGACGGTAAGATGATGCATGGAGGGAATTTTCAGGCTCGTGCTGTCACCAGTGCAATGGAGAAGACGCGCCAGTCACTTCAGACCATCGGTCGTATGCTCTTCGCCCAGTGCGCGGAGCTCATCAACCCTGCAACCAACCGTGGACTTCCACCAAATCTCGTCGCTGAGGAACCAAGTCAATCCTTCATATGGAAAGGGACCGATATTATGATCGCTGCTCTTCAGGCAGAACTTGGGTTCTTGGCCAATCCGGTTGGCAGCCATGTTCAGACAGCAGAAATGGGCAACCAGTCCATCAACTCGCTAGCCCTCATCTCCGGCCGATATACCTTGGAAGCCATCCAGACCCTTTCACAATTATCCGCCGCCCACCTCGTTGCCTGCTGCCAGGCCTTGGATCTTCGCGCAATGTCCTGCCAGTACTTGGGGACGATGGCTCCGATCTTCAAGGATATGACCAGAGAAGCCTTCTCGGGGTACCTGCGGACGCCTGAGACTGCGGAGGTGTTCTTGCCCGCAATCTGGGCAGCCTTTCAAAAGGCGCTCGACACATACACCCACTTTGACTCGCCCAGGCGGTTTGCGATTACGTTCGAATCCCTGCAGCCACTAGTCCTCAAGCATATCAGGACCACCACAGAAGCGATGCAGGCTCTGCAGACATGGACAGAGAAAGGCTGTGCCACCGCACTTGATACTTTCAAGATGAACCGAGAGGCATACTATGCCAACCCAGACGCCACTCCATACATTGGCAGTGCATCCGGCCGTATGTACAAGTTTGTCCGCCACGAACTTGGGGTGCCATTCATGAGTAACAAATGCATCTCTACGCCAAGGGACGAGGAAGGCGGCTTTACTTGGGACGAGTCTGATCATGACTCCAAGATAGGTGTGACTATGGGCGGGATGATTGCCAAAGTATACGAGAGCATGCGAACCGGTCAACTCTACCACCACGTCGCACTCTGTATATCCGACGTACATGAATACAGCAGTGCCGAGAACACCCAATTCTCCTACGCCATGACCAAGGCTAGAGAATTGACTGCTGAATCGCTCAGTGGTGGTGAGAAGAATGATGCTGCTCAAGGCCAAAGTATCAGCTCAAGTGCCACGGTCGTGGATGATACTTCGTATCTATTGGAGACCGAGGCAGAGACCAACCAGGAGGTCAAAGAGGAAGTTGACATGACACCAAGCATGGCCTGGGCCCAATCTATGGGCTTTGGTGATGAAAACAGTCAAATTTACTCGATTGTTTAGCAGTAATTTCTTTCTAGGGGGGTGGTAGTAGTTATGCATTTGATTGTACGTGTCGCTGATGCCTTGTCTTTAAGGAACTATACTGCTAGATCATTCTTAGATAGATCCCGTATAAATATAAATAAATCTTAGTATGAGAACTTTGCATTCATTGAACATGACTACTTCAAGGACTCATGAGACAGTCAGTTTCTTTGTTGGGAAAACCAACTTGTGCGTTACCATGGTACTAGACCACTACGCCACAGAGCAAAGGATCTTTCGAGCGATCAACGCAGGCGTAATAGCTGCCTAGAGAGTTCATAACACTGAGATTATGTAATTAATTGGGGCTATCAACCCATGTATTGGGGGCTGAGATGGTACATTAATACAGCCGCATACTATGGAGTATATAGTATGTGCCCGGGTTCATGCACGGGTGAGCCGGCATACATTCCACAATTTTAGTGCATGCACCACCAACAACTCACAGAGCATATTTGCGTAGTGTTGCTTATACGCCCATGCTGTGACTGTGTAACATCAATTCTTACAAACTTACAAAGGGCGTAGCTTACTAATGAATTTGACAGCCACAGCCTTGTCGATCATATCTTTTATTTATACCCGCTCCTTGTATCATTTCTCTTCTCTTCCAACTTTCTCTCCTCAACTCTCATCTCCTCCCTCACTAGCAAAATCCTCGACCATGGATTCCAAGGAACAACCTTATTCTGAGCCTTCGACGCTCCGCGAAGACAGCAACGCGCCATCTTCAGAGGCACTGCAAGATGATTCACAGCCCCCGACACCGCCAAACGGGGGTTTCATGGCCTGGCTACAGGTTGCTGGCGCCTGGACCATCATGTTCAACGTCCTGGGCTTGCTCAACTCGTATGGCCAGTTTCAGAGCATCTATGAGACGGATCTTCTCAGGAACGAGTCTACTTCGACAATCGCATGGATTGGCTCGGCCCAGTTCCTCGTCTGCTACCTCGTCTGCATTTTCACCGGTCCGGTCCTGGATACGGGACACCTGCACATCCTGCTCGCCATTGGGACCTTAGTCACCGTATTTGGCCTGATGATGGTCAGCTTGTGCCATTCCTACTACCAGTTCTTTTTGGCCCAGACCATCGTGACGGGCATTGGCTTTGGCCTCATCTTCTTGCCGGCTTCGTCAGTCGTGTCGCAGTGGTTCTCTACTCGCACTCCTCTCGCAATCGGAATCTCGGTGAGCGGATCAAGTATTGGTAAGTTGATGGTTGGTCCTCTGGGAAAGAACACGCAATTAAGTCTTCTTCAGGTGCTATCATATACCCCATAATGCTTCAGCGCCTTATAGAACAGATTGGATTTCCATGGACGGTACGCATCATAGGCTTCATGGTCCTCGGTACCATGCTCTTCGCCGCTGCCGTGATGCGCGTACGGGTTGGAAAGAATCCACGCAAGAGAAAGGTTATCGACCTCAGGCATTTCAAGGACAAGCTCTACCTCGTTGCTTGTCTGAGCTTCTTCGTCAATTTCCTGGGACTCTATGTCTTCTATTACTACATTTCCCTCTACGCCACCGAAGTGGCCGGCACCGACCCGAGTCTTGCCGATTACCTCCTCCCCATCCTCAACGCCGGATCCTTTTTCGGCCGTCTCATCCCCAACTGGCTCGCCGGGCGCTATGGACTCATGAACGTGCAGATTATCTTCGGGCTCATTTCTGGTGCCCTGGCTTTTGCGCTCTTGGGCATCAAGACCACAGGCGGCGTCGTTGCGTTCACCGTTGTCTACGGCTTCGTCTCCGCCCCGTACGTTTCTCTTCCTATACCGATAGTGACGAGCCTGTCGCCCGACAAGAGTGTCTGGGCAACACGGCTGGGCATGAGCTTTGCCATCATTGGCCTCGGCGCACTCATCGGCAGCCCTGTGGCGGGTGCTATTCTCGGGGACAGCGATCATAGGAACTGGACCGGTCTGATCGTGTGGTGCGGAGTCATGTTCTTCACTTCGACCGCCATTCTCACTACTGTGCGTACTATGAAAGTGGGCTTCAAGCTCTTTGTGAAAGCCTAGCCGTTGCTGTCATTATATTTAGTATTTCTAGCAATCTTATGATTAAACTGTCTACAAGATTAAACAGCCTATCGTATATAAATCAAAGATCTGTTTCAGACAAATCGCCATTGGTGACTGTATCATCAAAAAAGAAAACAAAATTCCTGACAACGTAGTGCAAAAGTGCTTGCATCATGCATGATTAGGGTCCTCGCTTGCCTCGCTTAGCTCGCCTACCTCTACATAAGAAAAGTGGGCCCTCCGACCTGCCTCACGCTGATCGCAAAGAATGGAGCACCTGAGACTACCAATCATATGGGGGGAGGTAATGTAGAAAAAACCGCAATTAGAAACTAAGTCAAACCTGTTCGGGTCGGTTGGTACATGTACATATCATATGTATCACCACTGAAAGCTTACAATACCACTAATCCAAAGTGGCTTAGCTTGGTAGCTCTCACCCTTGCTCATGAATCCACTGGATTGGTTAGATGCTTATAACTAGGTATTCCCATAAGGCCTGAAAGACGTGAGATTTCTACAACGGAATATTTACCCACCACAAAAACTCCCTTATTGGGTCTTTGGCAATGTCTTTCGTAGGGTATGTTGTTGTAATCCGCCGTCAATTCCATTGAATTCCCCGATCATTTGGCCGAAGCTTATCTTATGCCGAAAGAGAGTTAACCCTAATCGTGGGTCAGCGATAAGCATTATCTAGAGTTTGGTGATAACAACTACATACAGCGTAAAATCATGAACATAAAGCTGCCATCATGCATGAAGCTGCTGTCACAATAAACCGGTTTCAAGGTCTGGAAGATGGACGCCAAAGAAGCACAAGACGTCGAAAGGACGGCCAGCCATGACAGAGGCTCCTACCATGCCTTTGAGCGCGGAAAACTTCATCGCGGCCTCAAAGAGCGGCATATCCAGTTCATTGCGCTAGGAGGAACAATCGGCACGGGTCTGTTTCTAGGCATTGGCAGTGCGCTGGCTACTTCAGGCCCGCTGTCGCTGTTTCTGGGGTATTTGATTACTAGCATTGCGATCTGGGCTATGGTAATTTCTTAGTTTTCCTTATTTTCGAGACCTGACGTCGTGGCTAACGACATAGATGCAATGCCTCGGCGAGATGACTTCGCTGCTGCCCCTGCCAGGCATGATTGCGCAGCTGGGCTCGCGTTTCGTGGACCCAGCGCTCGGCTTCGCCATCGGATGGAACCAGTGGTATAACTGTGCGATTGCGATATGCAGCGAGACGTCCGGCGCGGTTATCCTCATTCAGTTTTGGACTGACATTAATGTGAGTATAACATACAACCTACAATCTATAACTATACTATGTGGTAGCCCGCCGCATGGATCTCCGTCATTCTCGTCCTTATCATCGTCCTCAACCTCGTCGCCGTGTCCGTCTATGGCGAGGCCGAGTTTGGCTTTGCCAGCATCAAAATCATCGCCATGCTTGGCCTGCTCATCTTAGCTGTGGTGATCGACCTCGGCGGTGCACCGACACATGACCGGCTAGGCTTCCGCTACTGGCATCATCCAGGTGCCATGCGCGAGTACATCGGACACGGCAGCACTGGCCGTTTTCTCGGGTTCTTCAACACCCTGATCAACGCCGCGTTTGCCTTTGGCGGCGTCGAGCAGGTCGCTGTGGCTGCCGGTGAGACTAGAAGTCCGTCTCGGAACATCCCCAAGGCGATCCGCCGGGTGTTTTGGCGTCTGCTGTTTTTCTATGTCTTGGGGTCCCTGGCCGTGGGCGTTTTGGTGCCATATAACGACCCGGATTTACTGTCTGCTAGCAGTGATACGGCCAAGTCGCCGTGGCTGATTGCCATTTCGAATGCGGGCATCCCTGTGCTGCCGCATATCCTGAACGCTGTCATGGTCAGTTCGGCGGCGTCCTCGGCGAATGCTAATTTGTACACTGGCTCGCGCTATCTCTTTGCCCTGGCGCAGCAGGGACAGGCGCCCAACTTTCTGCTGCGATGCACTAGACGAGGCGTGCCAATTTATTGTAAGTATCTATACTGCACCGCTTTCCGTCTAGTAATTGACAGTCAGGCGTCGGAATAACCGCCTCAATCGGGCTCCTGACCTACATGACGGTCTCGTCCGGCGGCGAAGCAGTCTTCCACTGGTTCTCCAGTCTCACCACGATCGCCTACCTCATCACGTGGACGTGCATCTGCTACGCACATACCCGCTTTCGCCGAGCCCTGAAAGCAGCCAACGTCGACCCGGCGGCGCTGCCTTTCCAGATCCCCTTTGGCCGGGCACATGCGCTGTTGGCCTGGGGCGCGATCGGGTTTTTTGCCATGGTTCTGCTGTTCAATGGGTTTGCGGTGTTTACGCACGGGAATTGGAGTGCGCAGGATTTTGTGTCGGCGTATATCGGTCTTCCGTGAGTTCCCCTTCTCCTTCTGTCTGAAGTGACGCTTATATAAATAGGATCTTCGCGGTGCTCTATGGCGGTTATAAAATAGGTATGCAGACGAAGATGGTGCCGATCTCGCAGATAGACTTGGTGACGGGGCAGGTCAGCGGACACGAGGATGAGGATGAAGCTGGTACTAAAGGGGTGGTGCAACGAATATGGGATGTCGTGTTGTAGATGCCTGAGGATAGTGATGTCAGTTGGTGCCTCAGGCAGTGACCCAAAGCGGGCCTTAGGATTCAGGGTGGACCTTCCCCGCACGATCTCCAGATTTACTAAAGAATACGGAGTCACGAGTATGGAGAACACCATGTATGACCAGAATGCGATAGACAGAGATGATAGTCTGAGCACATGTAATTGCACACCGGATCCCACTTCGTACACTTCGCACACTCTCCTCGCCATGAGGCATATATCTCGGCAAGAACCGGCGATGCGCTCTCCTGACGGACCAGAGTCCCCCGCGAGCGTCCCCTCAGGCAATGCCAGCTTCCTGATTGGGCGTCCCCGCGTGGCATTGAAAGCCTCTCTTTCTACTTTCCTCTCTCCATCTCTCCATCTCTCTTTCTCTTCTTGATTTTCTTCCTCTCGTCGTCACTCTTCTACACTTGACAGTCAGTCAGTCAGTCAGTCAGTCAGTCAGATACTTTACTACTACACTCCCAGAAGCGTCTTTTCCTCTCGTTAAGACATCACGCGACATGCTCCCCGCACGTGCCCTCCCGTTGCGGAGCTTCAGGAATGCGCCGCGCCATTGCCACTCGCAGCGATTCTTCTCAACCTCGCAGCAACGAGATGCGACCTGGGGCTTCATCGGGCTTGGTCGAATGGGTATGTTCTTCTTTTATCTCTACTACATGGTTGTGGTCTAATGAGTACAGGCTACCCCATGGCCAGAAATCTACGCGCCAACATTCCTGCCTCGGATACCCTCGTCGTGTATGATGTCAATGAACAGGCAGTGCGCAAGTTTGCCGACGAGGCCAAGACAGCAAGCGTCGGTCCTGTCGAGGTCGCTGACAGCGCCAGGACGTTGGCTGAGAAATCGGTAAGCATGAATATGAACGAGAAGTGTGTGCGTTGTACTAACAAGCTAGGTGAACATCATTACCAGTCTTCCGCAACCGGTGCACGTGAAACATGTCTTCCACTCCATTCTCAAGCCCGGACCCCTGCCACAGCTCGAACAAGAGCGCCTCTTCATTGATACCTCCACCATCGACCCCGTCACCTCCAAAGAAGTCGCGTATGCCGTGCAAGCCCCGAACCAAGGCCGATTCGTCGACGCGCCCGTGTCTGGCGGTGTGGTTGCTGCCGAAGCAGGCACTCTGTCATTCATGTTCGGCGCGTCGTCCAGGACCGGTGCTCTAGTCGAACGCGTCAAATCTGTTCTGGCTCACATGGGCAAGAACACCTGGCATCTCGGCGAGCAGGGCACGGGCGTAAGCGGCAAATTGGCTAATAACTATATCCTTGCCATCAACAACATCGCCGTGGCCGAGGCCATGAATCTCGGCATCCGCTGGGGTCTGGACCCGAAAGTCCTGGCTGACATGATCAATTCGTCGACTGGTCGCTGCTGGCCTAGTGAAGTCAACAATCCCGTGCCCGGTGTCAAAGAAAAGGCCCCGGCTAGTCGTGGCTATGAAGGTGGCTTCGGAATAGGCCTGATGCGCAAGGATCTGAAGCTCGCCATTGACGCGGCACAAGAGACGGGGGCACCCCTGGAACTCGCTGCCACGGCGCGCGGTTTGTATGACGCGGTAGAAGACGTGTATCCTAACAAGGACTTTTCAGTCGTGTACAAGTACCTGAGCGATATTTCTCGCCGATAGTATCGTCGTTGACTTGGGCATTGTATTTGTGCGGCATTGGATGGACTGGAGTTTGTTTGTTTTGCGGGAAAAGCGCGTACATATGAGTAGTTAGGATGTATTTATGATTTTGTTTCAGCTGTCTTGTAGTCTGTAGTCTGTAGTAGTAGTAGTAGTAGTCGTCGTCGTAGTGTTCAATGTTAAGTCTTCAGCAAGCAAGACGATAAGAGTGGAGCCGCGCGGAACGTCATTGCGCCCGTCAAGTTTGGACGCTAACTCCGAAGCAATTCTCTCGTTTCCATCTCTGCTTCAGCTTCAGGCACCACCAGCATATTCATTTATTTCAGCTGAACTGAGATTCACTCGTTACAGAATATTGCAGAACATCGCAGACTTGCGGTTCTCTGCTGCAGTAGGTGCAGACCTGCTCGACACTGCAGTAACCAACCACACGGCTCGGTAGAACGACCCCCTCCAGCAGACCTCGCTATCAACCGAAACAAGTCTATCAGCATGGCCTACGTCGTCCCAATCCACCGTGCCAGCAGCGTGCGGTACGCGCTGAAGCTCAACTTCCTCGAGCCGGACGAAGACTGTCTCGTGGTTGCGTACGAATCTCCCAGAGCCGGTGTGCATGAACAATACTAACAGACAACAGCAAAGGATCCCGCCTCGAATTCTACTCCATAACCCCCGACGGCCTCACGCTGACTACGTCTCGTGCTCTGTACACCAAAGTCTCCATGCTCGCACGGCTACCGACGCCAACAAATTCAACAACAGACCACCTCTTCGTCGGCACAGACCAGAATACGTATTTCACGCTAAAATGGGACAGCGAGAAGAGGCGAGTCCGCACCGAGCGCAGCTACGTCGATCTCGCCGACAAGGCGTCCCGTGCGTCCCAGAACGGAGACCGCTGTTTGATCGATCCGAGCGGAAAATACATGACGCTGGAGATATTCGAGGGCATTATCACGGTGATACCGATTGTGCAAGCACATAAGAAACGAGGGAAGCCGCCGGTCTTGAAAACCACACACTTCAGCAACCCCGACGAGCCCATCCCGCAGGTCGGGGAACTGGGGGAGCCCATGATGACAAGGATAGACGAGTTGATGGTTCGGTCGTCGGCTTTTCTGCATGTCGAGGGCAAGGCGGCTCCTCGGTTGGCGCTTTTGCATGAAGACAATCAGCGGAAAGTCAAGTTGAAGGTTAGGGAGCTTCATTTTGAGGCGTCGACGGAGCCGGTGTTCCAAGAGGCTGAGGACTTCGCCCAAGAGCTGGATCTGGGTGCTTCACACTTGATCCCTGTTCCGGCGCCATTAGGTGAGTTGCTTCTTGAAAAAGTTAATAAACGACCTAATAAATGTGATAGGTGGAATGCTGGTCCTCGGAGAGACTTCCATCACTTATGTTGATGACGCCAGTAATGAGACGATACCCCGGCCTCTTGACGAAGCTACCATATTTGTTGCATGGGAACAGGTCGACGGCCAGCGATGGCTTCTTGCGGATGACTACGGCCGCCTGTTTTTCTTGATGTTGGTTCTAGATTCTCGCAACAAAGTCGAAGACTGGAAAATCGACTACCTTGGAGACGCATCGAGGGCGTCTGTTCTGATCTACCTAGGCGCTGGATTGGCTTTTGTTGGTTCTCATCAAGGCGACTCCCAGGTCATACGTATTGGAGATGGTTCTTTTGAGATTATTCAGAGTATATCCAACATTGCTCCTATTCTAGATTTTACGATCATGGATCTTGGCACGCGCGAAGGAGAAAACTACACCCACGAATTCTCGTCTGGCCAGGCTCGCATCGTTACAGGTTCTGGTGCATTCAACGACGGCACCCTGCGAAGTGTGCGAAGTGGTGTCGGCATGGAGGAACTCGGCGTTTTGGGAGAAATGGAGCACATCACAGATATGTGGGCTTTGCAAACATCAGGCACTGAGTTCTCGGACACGCTTGTGGTCACCTTTGTCAACGAAACAAGAGTCTTCCGTTTCAGCCCAGACGGCGAAGTCGAGGAGTTGGATGAGTTTCTCGGTCTGGATCTGACAGAGAATACCCTCTTCTCTGGTAACCTGCCTGGCAGCCGCGTCATACATGTCACAGAAAGCGGCGTAAGCATAGCTGACACCGACAGCGGCATGGTCACGTCGAAATGGTCGCCCGACGGTCTGTCAATCACTTCGGCGTCATGCAATGATGAGCGTCTTGTAGTGGTTGCTGGAGGCCAAGTCCTAGCGGTTCTTGATATAACCGGTGACCTGAAGCTCGTCTCACAGAAAGACTTTGGCAAGGACAATCAAATATCAGGCGTGACCATTCCGCCAACATCACAAGCATGCATCGCTGCTTTCCCACAAAAAGCCCAGGTGGCTATCCTATCTCTACAAAACCTTGATGAAATACACAGCCAGTCACTCGGGGTCGCTAGCGAGGCTTTCCCCCGAGCTGTGCTCCTAGCTAATATCCTGGCTGACAGTCCCCCGACATTATTTGTCTCGATGGCAGACGGCAGTGTCGTGACGTTTTCTTATGATTCCAACGATTACACTCTTACTGGCGTCAACAAGCTGATCCTCGGCTCAGAACAGCCGACATTCAAGAAACTGCCTCGCGAAAACGGCCTCTTCAACGTCTTCACCACCTGCGAACACCCCAGCTTAATATACGGCTCGGAAGGCCGCATTATATACTCTGCCGTCAACTCTGAAGGCGCCTCTCGCGTGTGTCATTTAAACACCGAGGCATACCCCGACGCAATTGCGGTTGCAACCTCGAAAGACCTCAAGATCGCGCTTGTTGACAAGGAACGCACCACCCAGATCCAGACCTTGCCCATCGCAGCAACCGTGCGAAGGGTGGCATACTCACCAGCCGAAAAAGCCTTTGGAATCGGCACCATCAAGCGCAAATTGCAGGACGGCGCTGAAATTGTCGAGAGTCAGTTCGTGCTTGCTGATGAGATTATGTTCCGGCAGTTGGATTCCTTTGATTTGAAGCAGGACGAGCTGGTTGAAAGTGTCATTCGCGCGGAAATCACCGTGGGCAAAGACGAGTCTGGTGAGCCCATCTACAAGGATAGGTTTGTTGTCGGCACGGCGTATTTGGATGATGAGGGAGAGGAGTCTATTAGAGGGCGTATTCTGTTGTTTGAGGTTGACTCTAATAGAAAACTCTCCTTGATCACAGCGCATGCAGTCAAGGGAGCATGCCGGGCGTTGGCTATGATGGGCGACCGCATTGTCGCAGCTCTTGTTAAGACGGTGGTCATCTTCAAGGTCGAGCAACAGCGGTTCGGCAAAGTCCAGCTGGTTAAATCTGCCGTCTACCGCACATCGACCGCTCCCGTGGACATCGCCGTGACCGGCAACACCATCGTCGTCGCCGACTTGATGAAGAGTATCTCGATCGTTGAGAGCGGACAGGACGACCAATTCAGAGACGAAGCCAAGGAAGTGGCGCGCCACTATGCGACTGTGTGGACCACAGCGGTAGCAGACATCGGCTCAAACCAGTGGCTCGTCAGCGACGCCGAGGGCAATCTGATTGTTCTCCGCCGAAACATCGATGTCATCACAGACGACCGGCGACGTCTAGAAGTGACCAGTGAGCTGCTTCTGGGCGAGATGGTCAATCGCATTCGCCCGGTGAACATCCCCCAAACATCAACTGTAGCCGTGACGCCAAAGGCTTTCTTAGGAACGGTGCGTCTCTCTCTCCCTATTTGATTTCATCTACTAATTCTACTAGGTTGAGGGATCGATCTACCTCTTCGCACTAATCAACCCAGAGCACCAGGACTTCCTCATGCGCCTCCAAACGGCCATCGCTGCGTATGTAGACTCCCCAGGCCTGATGCCATTCAACAAGTTCCGTGCTTTCCGCTCCACTGTGCGCGAAGCCGATGAGCCCTTCCGATTCGTCGATGGGGAGCTCATCGAGCGATTCCTCGACTGTGATATACCCGTCCAGGAGGAAATTTTGGGTCTGGTTGGCGATGGTACTGCCGCGGATCTGGAGACGGTGCAGAAGATGATTGAGGCTTTGAGGAGGTTGCATTAATCCCGGGGCATATGTTTTTCTTTTCTGTTTATCTACCTATGATGATATGATCATGATATATAGATTTGGTATGCTTCACGATCATTATGATAGGCGGTTGATATCCTGCCCAATATTTATTCAAGTGTCTGACTGCCTATCTCCTGTCATACACTCTGTCTGACTCATGGCCAGTTTAGAAGTTACTGAATTGTATCAAGTACAGAGTATATTTAGCGACGGATATCTATCTACAATACAACTGCAGTAAAGCGTCAGTCTGCTAAAGATCAAGCTCGTCCTTGAGCTTCTTCCACGCAGCAATCCCTCTCTGCGCATGACTCTGCGGAACCGTAGCCTCTGTATACGCCATAGTGCGCGAGAACAGCTCCATAGAAACCCACCCATGGAAGTTGAGATCGTTCAGTATCACCTTTGCAACTTCCACCACTGGCAGATACCCCCTAAGGTCATTCTCGTACACAAAAAGCCGCGCATTGCGGCTCCACGACATGCGCGCTGGCTGATCCTCGGCGTAGTATGCATGGCCTTTGACCAGCGGACTTTCCATACGCTCTGCGTCGACAACCTGCACATAAAATACTTTTTTAACATCAACCGTCGCAACCAGCCGTTCCATTGACTTCTTAAGATCCTCATCGGCATTCGCAGTCTTGCCCGTAGCACTCGCCGGATCAGCCCACACGCGCCCGGCGATGTTGAACGTATCAAGACAGCAGCCAAAATTGGGTCTATCAACGCGCTGCACGATGTCCCACATGGCCTCCCATGTATCGATAAACGTGCCCCAGGCAAGATTCTCATACGCAAAGCGCACGGGGGGGGATTCCTGCAGACCCAAGTCCGCGACTTCAACCATATCTCGCACGATGAGGTCAACATCGCCGGAAATGCTGCTTTCTGGCAGGAAATTGGTGGGTATTTGGATGATATCCGTGCCGAGGACTTTTATAAGTTTAAACCACACTTTCAGCTTTTCGATGCGCGCCCGGTGCTCGTCCCGGTCCAGCAGCCCCTCGTAGAACAGAAAGGGCTGCAGGCCGATGATAGTCAGATTGCAGGCATCGCACTGCCTCCGGATCTCTGTGGCAGCGGCAAGGAGGGTTTCTTCCTTTGTGCTGTCTTCCTCGTTGATGGCTTTGGCGATGTATTCCAGGTCTTCGTAGAAGATCTCGATGCCCTCGAAGCCGGCTTGGGATGCTTGGTGGACCTTTTCTGGGAAGTTGTGCACCCAGGCACGGCCGAGGGACATGGATGCTATTGCTGGGCGGCGCGTCATTCTGTCTACCTGTGTGGTATCTTCTCTGTCTTAGATGTACAGCTGGGATGGTGAGGTGAGGTGAGGTAATTATGGTTCCCCTCTCGGGTAGCACTTTAGCCGATGCATGAGGTCAGTTCCGATGTATAACGTCTGGCTTAATACCTAAGTATTTGATATTTAAAAAATATAAAGCCAAAGATAATAATTATAACGGTTTATTCTTTCCGTATTGTTTCTTTTGATTACTCAAGTTAGAATCATGCCCTCAATCCTCCTCAACGGCCCTAACCTCAACCTCCTGAGCACCAGAGAACCTCACCTCTACCTCAGTGACTTTGGCCAAGTTGAGAATAACTGCGCCAGCATAGCCTCTCAGGCAAACACTGCCTTCAATGCCTACCAATCCAACCACGAGGGCTTTATCGTCGACCGAATCCACGAAGCACGCTGCAAAGCCGACTTTATCATCATCAACCCCGGCGCTTTCACGCACACGAGCGTTGCTATTGGTGATGCTCTTGCTGCTGTTGAGACTCCTTTTATAGAGGTGCATGTTACGAACGTGTATACCAGAGAGGCCTTTCGCCATAAGAGCTTTTTGTCGGATCGAGCGGTGGCGTGCATTATTGGGCTAGGGACGTATGGATACGAGGCTGCGATGGAGTTTGCTATTCGGGGTTGACAAGTTAGATAAGATTCTATAGCTTGGAAGATATCTCGGTTGTTCTATTATAAGGAGTGTATGGGGATAATTCAAATCTCAGATTTATGGCTCCGGGTTGTGCATTGTTCATTTGACCGCGGTCCAGCAAGCGCGGGATATCCCAGAGAAACCTTTTTACATTGTTGGCACCGTCCCAGACTTTGAGCCACAATCGCCGTCGGAACTGACTGCCCAGGATATTCTGGTTTATTTCTTGCAGTCAGAGTCTAAGGGTGTTTTATTAGACATGTGCTTCAAGCCCCGGAGAACTCGTACAATCAAGTTAGCGGAGAAGCACGGCTGGAAGACGGTGGAAGGGACAATGATCATTGCCCATCAGATTCATGAGCAATATAGGCTCTGGTGTGGCGAGGAAAAGGCCAAGGAGCTTCCAAGAGAGGTGCCTGGGGTGTTTTGCGAACGGCTGCCGAAGAGAGTCCTGGTATAAATTTCTAGACGGGATATTTGTAAATAGCACCAATAATTTCTTTCGTGTAACCTCGCCACCTGGGTTTATGTGAGGGGATGAACCTGTGCGAGTATTGGGGGTAATAAATCATCTATGTATTGTTTCCAACAGGGCATGGCTAGTCATCGGAGAAGGGATACTTCTTCATGGAATGCTACCTATCGACTAATATCAAGTAGGTAGACGAGTTCAGTGATGAAATAATAAGATTAAATATCATATAATACATGAAGACACACTTTGAATTAGATGTAAATTCATTCTTTCGATGAAGGCATTGCCTCCTAATCAAAGAGATCCATGTCTATAATTATATATGATAAGACGCAAAACAGAAGGCGGGGAGGGCAGCAATTTCCTGTGTCAGTTTAACGATGAAGCGCGGATATCAAACCCATAGAAAAATATATAAAGATTGTCGGCAGTTGCCTGGCCAGAACAAGTAAAGGTAGTGGCAGAAGCTGTCGCAGTAAACCCTCCAGAGACAGAATTAAATGACCCAATATTAGTCGTTGGGATGGTGAAAGTCGTTGAGCCGGCAGTGCAGCTGAAGGTGCTCCCTGAGGGAACAGCGTACGGGAAATAATATTGAAACTGGACAGAGTAATATTGTCCAACATAGGTGTTGATCGTCTGCGTGAGGGCGAAGGTGGCAACGCTTCCCCCGGTGAAATCCGAAAAGTATATACAGTTGCTGCTGGTGTACATTAAGCCACCGCAGGTGCTGTCGAGATTTTCATAGAAGTTATTGAGAGTCCTCGTCCAGGGGGATATCGTTCCACCCGTAAAACCAGAATTTACAAGGACATTGGTTGGGGCCGGGGTGACGGTGGTGGTGGCGGTAGCAGGCACGGTGACAGTGATATACTCGTCCACGAATGTCGCCGTAGCTGTGACGGTCTGGAAATCCGTGACATCCACAGTTTGGTCAACCGTTTCGTAGACGGTTGTCTGCGCCGTCAAAGTGGCAGTAGTAGTCACAGTCGACAGTTGGGTAATGATAGTGGTGAGGTCCACGGTGGTCGTGCCGACGACGATGTCAGTCTCATCGATGGTGCGGATGACAGCCACGCTCGAGGGCACAGTCGAGGCGATGACAATGGTCCTCGTCTGAGTGGTGAGTGGCAGTGTGGCGGTTATCGTGACAGTGTCGAACTCGACGCACCAGCACGCGTCCAGCAGCTCCTCATTAGAATACGACTGCAGCTCCTCAGGCAGGTCAACGCTTCTGCGCTTGACGGTGGGGGCGGCCTGGCCTGCAGAAGTGACGGTGACAGTTGCCGTGACGGTTTTAGTGGTTACATCCTCAGTGGTCAAGGTAGAAGTTTGCGTGATAGTTGCTTGGTGAGTCTGAGTGACGGTGTTGGCCTCAGTGATGGGTATGGTCTCAATGTCAGTGGCCGTGGCCGTCACCCGCACCGACTGGATGGCAGTGGAGGAAAAGCGATTAGTGACGACGGCCTTAGAGGATTGAGTAACGAAGGAGACCACAGAGGATGTCTGGCTGACAAGGCTGCCCACGGTGCGGTAGCTGGTAGTCGTAATCGTGGCGGCAGGCAGAGAGTCGGTGATCGTGACAGTGGTAGGGCCGCGAGCTTCGGGATCGATCTGCTGGCAGATCTGCTTGACGTTCGAGAGTCCCAGCAACACGTCCACGAGAGGCTTCAGCGGCGGACAGACTTGCCACTCCGACAAGCACACCTCGTCGGAGCCATCGACATTGGCGGCCGCGAGAGCTCCCAGGCCCAAGAAGAGAGAAATGCCGGAGAGACGCATGGTGAACGAGTGAACCAAGCGTACAGTATAGGGTCAAGCGAACGGAAGGAATGTCACGGCCATCCCAGCCAGGAGGACCAGTCAGTTAAATAACCAGGCCCGTTCATCGTACCAAATAGCTCACTTGCAAGTTGCTTCCTTGGCAGCGGAGTCCATCGCTTAAAAAATCCTGTCATCCAGGAACGCTGGCCGGCGATTGGCGCTAGCTGCTCAAACTTCAGACTAGTAGCTATCCATAGCTAATTCATCTTAGGGCTAAGTCAGTTTGACGGTTTTTGTATGGACGAGCGACGCGCGCTTGTTTTGGCCCACGGGGAGGCGAAATCTCCTTGAAGGCTACTCTCACTCCCCAGCAAAGAACAGGATAGCCCAATACTAGGATGATACGTTCAATTAATATGATATGATAATCGCTTCTTGTATGAGTTTGATTGCGCTCAGAAGATGATCACCCGGAACAGGAGAAGAGAGGGAGAGTATACTATAGCAACGATTCAGCCTTGTCTTCAGTTAACCCTGCCCGCCACGTGATACTTCATAAGATCTACTGTTCACTGCCATCACGAAAAGTTCATCGACAAAAACAACTGAGATGAATAGACATAACTGCTTTTGTGTTGGAGTACATCGTATTTTTGTGATATCGCGTCAAGAGGTGGTGAGGAGGGATTGAAGGTCGCCGCACATATCATTTACGTATAATCACCTAGGTAGATGATTATTTGTGACAAATACCATCGGAGATGGAAGTACAGCCCTCATTATAGGAGCTGGTGGCATGGCTCGCGCTGCTATCTATGCTTGCTATGAGTTAGGCTTGCAGAACGTTTGCATTTACAAACGAACACTTAAGAATGCTCAGATACTTTCTGAGTACCTCAACCAGTGGTTCGGTTCATTAACTTCAACGCCGACTCGTCGATTTAAAATACATGTTCTGGACACTCTGGATTCACCCTGGCCAGTAGCACTGCGACAAGCCACGATTGTTGTTTCGTGTATACCAGAAATCAGCAGCCACGACCGATCGTTCGCTGGATTTCATCTGCCTGAGAGTATACGTTTCCTTGAATTACCAAATGGAAGGGGAAAAGCTAATAATTTGATCTTACAGCTTGCTTACCAAGAAAAGGAGACATACCTGCTCCGAAAAATGAGATCTAAACAATCCAGGCTGGGTAATAGTTAACGGTTTAGAAGTGCTCATTGAACAGAGTTTTGCGCAGTTTGAGTTGTTCACACAAAGACCTGCTCCAATACATGTATGTCATGAGACGCGCAGTGCAAGAATCGAATGTCAACAGAAATCATAAGTGAGGACTACATTGAAGTATCCTGTACCATCTATGCCTGTCAACGAAAGATCTTAGAACTTAATTAATATTAGAATAGACCTTTATATAGTGACATGTAACTGCTAGTGGGTAAATTTTGTAAAAAGATACGTAAACCCAAGAAGTCTTCATTTTTATATGCTCCAAACATGGAGGTATGGAACGTGTTTGTCTGCAGTGTGAGTTTTATATTATATACGTAGCTAAACCAGCCCCTAGATACAATATCAAGTGTCCAAATGCGAAAATCATAGCACAGAACAGGTTGTAAGTATCACCGGAAAGCTAGCTCATTTCAAAGACAAATACTTGATGGCTTCCGCGCTTATTCCTCTAATCTCATTTACAGCTCTCCTCGACAATTCGTCCAGTTCCTCGACCTTGATACCTCCGTGTAATATTCCAGCACCTAGTACCCCAATGGCAGTAGCCAAGAGGGCACCATTCCACAACGCATGGCTGCTACTACCACTGCCCCGGCTTGCTTGATGGTGAGAGGATGTAACAGCATCTTTCAGACTTCGCTTGTACACAAAATCTCTTTTGGTGGGCACAAAGATACTCCTGAGCCAGTAATTGAACTGCCAGTCAGGATAGAGCATGGTGTTGCGTCCTGTCTTGCTATCGATATACCAGCTTGTGCAGCCCGAAGCCCAGACCAGAGACTTTGAAAGGTTCTGGATCCATTCATTGTCATTTCGCTCGGCTGCGAGGATGACGGCAACGCTCGTCGGTTTGGGTGACAGTGACAGTATGGATGGACTTTGAAGTATTGGCTTGAGCACGCGAAGACTGAAGTTGACTTGACATTCGGTCGAGTATATGACCGATAAATGTCCCGTGGTAGTGTTGGGGCCCATCATGACGAAGAAGTTGGGGAAGGATGAGATACAGGTGCCATAGTAGGCTTGAGGATGGCCGTTTGAAACTTCGTTCCACTGTTACAATAATTAGTCGGTAATTGTTCCAGAAAATTGGAGTCTGGAGGCAGGCTTACATGTTCCTCAAGGCTCACGCCACCCTCACCCCTAATTTCCGAATTTAATGGATACAGCACTTTTTGTGTCTGGAAGCCATTCGCCAATATAATAGCATCGGCATGTACCTCTTGTCCAGATTTAGTCTTCACCCCTGTCTCCGTAACAGCAGCAATCGGATCATCCCAAACAAGCTCCATGTTCTGATTATGCAAGCACGAGAAGTAACCAGTATCGTTGACTTTACGTTTACATCCGATTTCAGTCGCTGGGGTCAGGGTAGCATGATATTTCACTGGAGCTGTGAGTTTCATATACTCAAGTCTCTCGTCAGTCAGACCCTTGCGGATCTTACCACCGGAGTTGAGCTTGAAGCCAAAGAAATCCTTTTCCATGTCCGCGTAGAGCCAAAAGCGGTATAAGCGCATGGCTAGAGGCATGTACTGCATGGTCCACTTGAAGAGCGGCGAGTACTCGGGGTTTGGTCTTTCAGCGATCCAGTGTGGTTGGCGAGCGAATTGGGTGACCTTCTTCGCTGGCTTGCGGACAGCGCTATAGTTTTTGGTGGTACTTCCATTGGAGAGGATGGGGACAAATTGCGTTGCACTGCAGCCATTTCCTGAAAATCATATATGTTGTTAGCTTGATGAGTCTTTCTACTGATCTCTTACTTTTATTATTGGCAAGTTGAGAAATATGCCTACCTATGACAACAACCTCCTTATTCCCCCAATCAAACTCATGATCCCATTTCGCCGAATGAAACAATGCACCCTTGAAGCTTTCCACGCCTGGGATTTCACAGGTCCGAGGTATCGACAAAGCTCCTACGGCAGATATCACAACCCTACTCCTCACCTTCCTTGAGACACCGGTTTTCTTGTCGAGGACATCCGCCACCCAGAGCTCGTACGTCTCATCCCAGACGGCTTTCTGGACACTTGAGTTAAACTCAATATGCCTAACAACATCGTGCTTGGTTGCAACGTCTCTGAAATATTCCAGAATCTCAGGCTGCAACGCAAACTTTTCCGTCCAATCCGGTTTGAGTTCAAACGAGTAGGAATAGAAATGCGAAGCAACGTCGCAGCCGCAGCCTGGGTAGGTGTTGACAGACCAGGTGCCTCCGAGGTCAGAGGAAGACTCGATGATGGTGTAAGAGGCCTGGGGATAGTCTTGCTGCAGGCGAATGGCGAAGTTTAGGCCGGACATGCCTGCGCCTAGGATGAGGACGTCCGTGTCTAGACTCATGGCTAATGGTGAAGGCCGTTGTAGTTCAATGAATAGATTATAAATTCAACAGAGTTTATGAGATTGTCAAGATAGTAATTTTACGAATTCGTGTCCTCCAAAGAGCTTCCTTGATGGCTATATGAATGTTTGCTCGCCATGGATCAGGCATTGTGACGACGGGAGACTTTCCGGTCGGAGTTATCCCCGCGCAATACCTTGCATGCTAGGCACCTGAATTGAAATATCTGGCTCACCACGACTGGCGAGAGTTCCTGGGGAGGTACAAGCTCCATCTCACCTGCACAATCCCCGCGTTGATTGACTTCGGCATACTTTCCATGCTCGGCTACGCTCCACATTGATCTTATCCGCGGGGTATCTCCGCATCTTATCCGGAATGGAGAAGGTGAAGCGAAACTAATATTGCATGCATTCGCACCAAGGATATAAACTAACCCGAGAGTGTAGAAAAACAAGCCTTCGTTTAATCTTGCTTTGAATTTCCTAGAGGCTTGAGCTCGTATAGATGTCTTGCGCTTCTGATCCTGAC
Organism: Penicillium sp. OUCMDZ-019; assembly: GCA_011750695.1. NCBI lineage: Eukaryota > Fungi > Ascomycota > Eurotiomycetes > Eurotiales > Aspergillaceae > Penicillium > Penicillium sp. OUCMDZ-019. Next base: position 12,843 of record WTTZ01000043.1, on the reverse strand, counting down.
AATTTCTGCCTGTGTTCTAGAGCCAGCTCTTCGCTTATGCGCGCCGTATGCACTCTGTATGCAGACCCTTTCTTGTTATGCAGCAGCTAGAATCCTGTGGTTACATTCATTGAGCAGAGCGGCACAGGCTCCGGCCAACCCGGACAAATACTCACCACAGAAAGTGAATTTGCGAACTTCCTAAGATACAGTGGCGTCTTCAGCCCACTCCCAGTCTTTGAGCAGCTGCTTTACCCGGTATTCCGTCGCCCAGCCAGTGTCCGTCTCTATGCCTCGCATCAATCCCAGGATATTCCTACGTTCTCGGGGCTCCGTCAGACACTGTCCAGTGACGAACAATGGCTGTAAGGAATGAATTCGGGATGACGCATCCATCCGGGACATCGATATACTACAAATTTCATAGCTGTGAAGTCGAATCTCACTCTCGATTGAGCGGTATGACTTTAATCTATTCGTAACCGTTGTCCGACGAGCAGTGGATTCATGCGGTTTGTTGATGAGCAGGATTATTCGAGCCATGTGGTAGTGTTGCATGGTGGAAGCACACATGGGCATGCTGAACCACACCTCGTCAAACGGACAATCATCAACGCCGTTCGCCAGAGACGGAACCCGAGCCGATTCGAGTCTTGCACATGGTTGAAATGTTTCCGGAAGTCCATTATACCAAGCATCTAGTTCACTGTGGAGCCTGTACCAGCGCTCAAGAAGTGTATTCTGTGAAACCCCGATGGGCCCTAGTTCGGCTTGGCTGCCAGTAGAAGCCACATGAATCTGATCACCTGCATCAATAAAATTGACGATTTTGGACAGGAGCCAGATCAGGGCATTTGAAATCATGTCTTCTTTCATTGCGCTTTCTGCGTCGGTGTTGCTTGGGCATACAAACCCGTTGCCATCCAGTTGCAAACCGGCTTCGGTCCATACTAGCAAGTCTTCTGGGTTCATTCGGGTCTGGCACTCGTTGATAACTGGTGATAGTAAGCATTATATCCTGGTCAGAATACTTTTAAAATCGCATATACTCACATGCAGAGAGATAGTCTTGTCGGGCAAAATTCCAAAAGGTAGCCCTTCGTGCACGCGACATACCCGATGTCTTTCGCGGCAGGATACCATCTCCAGGTGACTGCACTCGTTGCAATGGCATCATGCCAATTTCTGCAATATCAAGAAGGGATTTCACGCCACTTAAATGACGATTCCATGCTGGGCCTGTTGCATCTAAAAACTCATACACCGAAAGAATTGCTGTTGCCGCTAGGACCTCATCTGAATGGGAACTAGAAAACCGACTATTCGAACAGCGCCTCCTCCTCTTACGGGCCCGCTCCCCGCCGTCATACAGTTCAGCCGCTTGCCATTGTCCAAAGGCTTCCGGTGTACTCAATGGCGCTGGGCTTTTAGCGTCATGTTGTAGCTCTTTCATAAGCAGTTGAATGGCCTTGTCGTAGTACTTTGCGCCATACCACTCCCAGTCCACCTTTTCGGCATCTGGCCACACCTCCATCGATGCTTGTTTAGAGCACCTGCCGCCCATGATGGCCTTTGCGCCTTGCACCCGGCTAAGCTGTTTTGCAGCATAGGCACACGCGGCATACTTTAAGAGGGAATTTGACAGCGCCTTTATGGGAACCAGTGATGAAAAGTAACAATCGAGATCAAAGAGATCCATCCTGCCAGAATCAGAGATGTCTGAGAAGTAGGTGGGTTGCTAGAAGATTCTCACTTACCAGTAACCTGGATTCTCGGCAAAATGCCGTAAAAGAAAAGCGATCTCGTGGTCAGTTTCTACCTTGGCGTCAAGTTGCTCATTTGATAATACATTTAGATGCCTTCCTGTAAAGGAAGTATATGATGAGGAATCCCTGCGATCCACTGCCGTCGATAAGCTGGAATCCACCGAAGGTGACATGGTGTTTGCAGGGTTAAGCAGAAAATTGATATTATTATTATTAGATGAAGTAATGGATGCTGGTGGAGAAGCCGGGGAAAGAAATGCACTGCGTGTATTGCGAGGCGAATGAGTCGTCCCCGTGTTCGACGGTACTCGTGGGTCACTGCTCGCAGTATGTGTTAAGATGGTGCCGTCAGCTGGTGCTGTAGACGGATGTTGGAAAGCATATTGATTTTTTGCGGCAGCAGTCGATGATGCTGTCAACCCATGAACAGTATCATTGGTGACGGAAAATGAGTGTCGGTGATTCCATTCGTGGACAAGTGTTTCAGATCCACTGGCATTCGTTGCCAGTAACGATGCTTCTAGCTCTTCGACATGAGGATCTGTATTGTCCACGAAAATGACTATTTACCACAACAATGTCACTAAAAGTTCCTTTGACTTGGAAGTGCTCTTATATAAAATCCACTCTCCGCTAATTGGAAAAGTATTCTCATACCGTTCTTGGGAATATCAAGCCACACAGCGTCTTCATCAAACGTGTTCTTGTAGGAATAGAATCCCCTCAAAGCCTGACGACCAGAATCGTCATCTTTATTGTTGCCGTTCTTGTCGTTCATCGACGCATTCTGTTGATGGCGAAACACAATGCCTTCGCTGGGCCGGCACTCCCTCGACGCCTTGCGGCACTGAGTACATTGTGGAGTCTGCCCATCACCAACTGTCTGATACTGCTCATCGCATTTTAACTTTCTAGCGCGGCATGTCAAGCTGCAGTGCTCATTAGCTCGCTGATAACTGCCACATGGTATGTATATATATGTATGATGGTGTAGGCAGTCCCGCAGAGAGGGGCCGCTGTCTCAGGTCTGTGGGATGGAATCAGATGTATGAAGACACTGGCTGTCTGTCGACTTACCAACCTGTTCGAGATCGCATGCCGACCATCGAGATTCTCATGCGACTGCATTTGCAGCTCTGGATACGATGAGCGCAAAGGCAGAGGCGGTCCAAGAGTTTTAAAAGGTCATGAGGATCGTCGGTGAGAGCGAGAAAACGCAGGCTAGCCCGTTAGTCTGGGTTAAGTTACCCCGATACGCCGCCGTACGGGGTGGAGGTGCACGGGGCACGGGGAACTCCGCACGCTTGCATACATAATGAGAAATTCTCCGTAATCGCCCGTACGGTAATGAATTGGACCTTGCGAACCGAGCGTACTATTTAGATTTTTACTTGCGTCTCTTAGAAAAATACAAAAATACGCCTTTGAATTTCTAGGCATTACTATCATTATACCAGCAGAAAATAGTCCGGATATGTACATGGCAAACTCTCACTAATCACATGGAACGAGAGTGTAGACCAGGGTTATTCACAGTGAGGGCAGGTGTCAGGATAGCACACAAATTTGCTCTCGTCAAAGGAAAATGAAATCGCTCGACATTAGCGGGGTATAGAGTTCAAGGAAAAATCAACGATGCTTGAAAATGCTAGATGGAAAATGGTTAGAGCAAGCCCGCAGAGTGAGGCTTGCGCTACATCTCAAAATAAACTGAAAACATGAGAAAGGTTATCGTTTAGAGAGTAGGTGGGCCAAAGTTGCGTTGCCTCAGCGAGTCGAATAGATATTCTGGGGGGACTCGTCGCATGCTAGTCGGCCGGTCTGAGTTGAATGCCGTCGGGGCCTGTACATAGCCTTGTCGGTAGCGTTGGTACTTGTTTAGGGCAACGCCCAAGACGACAATGAGGAAGACACATCCAAGAGCAATGCAGAAAGAAACGAGGACAACCAGTCCCGACGAAAGACGAGGGGATTCTGCACATTATCATATTAGTTATACGGCCCAAGTAGTGACTGTTGGGGAAACTGTGGGGACTTACTTTCTCCGCTGAAAGTGTTCTGCTTTTCTGTAAACAGCTCTCGGATGCTACCAGGTTCTCCATCTGCAGTTGACGAGAGAAGGAAGGGGGTTATTGTAGTGCCATTGAAAAAGGCAGCAGATGCATTTCCGAAATCGGGAATTGCTAGTTGTCCAGTAATGAGCAGGATTTGATCATCATCCAACAACGGGGTGCTTCCATGATTTGTGTTGAGGCCTATCACTTGTAAGCCGAGGATAGTGGTAGATGAGTCGAAAAGCTGTCCGGCGCTGTTGAACTTCGTTCCATCGTACTCCATAAGGAAAGTTGAACCGTTTGAACCCTGACCGGCGATCCAGTATGAAGATAGATCCGTAGCAGCCGGGCTGAATGCAGTGACTGGACCAGGAATTTCTGACGGCGAGGCACCGTCGACGGATGACCACTTTTGCGACTTGGTGTCGTAGGTTGCAACCATTGTTTGATTGCTTCCAATGGTCAAGTTACCGGCAGCGATCAATTGACTATTGCTAGCCCACTGAAGAGAAGTAACACTCCCTTGCATGTCCACACCAGGCCGACTCCATTGGCCATCAGAAATGTCCCATACACATACGGCGGGACATGGAAGAGCACCTGCGGCGTCAAAAACTCCCCCGAAATAAATCTCAGTTGTACTCGGTCGTGGCGAGATAGAGTTGGTAACAGCATTATCTCCAGTCAATGCCGGAGGTTGAGGCGAGGAAAAGTCCAGTGTCGACAGATTATAAGAAATGAACCCGTTGAGAGTTGTTGACCCAACTTTTCCGGTGACTGAACCACCAGCAAATAATGCGTCTTTATAGACAGCAAGAGTTGTAAAGGTAGAGTTGCTATCAACGCCTGCAGGTATTCCTGTCACAGTATCACTGTTGGAGCCGTTCAAAAACAGGAGATTCTGGATGGTGGAGCCATTAGTAGCCTTAGCAGTAAATTGACCGCCTAAGATCGTAAGGTTACGACCATTGGCTGTATCGAAATAACCCACAGAGACTTCAGATACATTTTGCGTGGTGGAATCCCGTTTTGAGACCGAGCCACCGCTCTGAAGCTCTTGAATATCCACAGGGAGAGGCTGGATCGCAAGACCATTTGAATCAATTAGAGATACGACACCGCCAGACGATATTCCGTCAGACGATAGAGATCCGGCCATAATTGTGGTGTTGTTGCCGACATTAGCCGTTGCCATCAATTGACCAGTGTAAACCATTTCATATCCGTCCAAGTTCGCCAACCAGTTTTGCTGGGATGGAACCCAAACAGCGAAACCGGAGACAGCCACAGATGCATTTGATCCGAAGGCCACAACTTGATCAAATAGGCCACTAACGGCCACTGTAGTCTCAATTGCTCCATTCGAAGAGTTCACAGGAAATGACACGATGGAAGTCACAGGCCCATTGACACCTGCTCCAAGCGGAGACCAAGTATTACTAGCAGTAGAATAAGCTGCAACATAATTGAGATCTTGCGCACCACCTTCTGCGGTGTTTGTAAAATTCCCTCCCGCGTATAATGTGTCGTTTAGCAGGAGTAAGGATTGCACATACGAATTCAAACCACCGCCGCTGAGGGAAGTAGCATTTCCGCTGGAGTTGAAGGATAGGATGTTACTCATAGTGGAATCAGAAAAGTTTCCTGCCGCGTAAGTCACATCTCCAGACTGAATCAAGCTGTGGATCGTTGCCTTTGAGCTCAGTTGCAATCCGATAGAGTCAACATTGTCGGATGAGAAGTCCGTATCCGTTGCATTGTCTGGGTTGTAATCATAGAATCCGTTCAATTCGCCAGCAGTGGAATTAGTAGCCGAAATTAAATCGAAGCCAACACGGGAAGCTACAATTTGAATATCGTCTTGTCCCTCCAAGGGAGTGACTGTAATTTCTGACCTGAAGTCGTCACTGTTCGCTTCAATATACCCGGTGTATATAGTATCATACTTTTCGTAGTCATTGGTTTGTGATACTGTCGATGTATCGAGAGTTGCTTCTGTCTCCGTAGAGCTGAAGGTGGCAGTAACATTGACCATGCCGCGAGATTGACAGGTATCGGCAACGGAACATCCGGGGGTGTAAAGAAGAACTGAGTAGTTTCCTGATTGCTTGATGTCAGGTCTGAATGTGATAGAGACGCTAGAAGAGCTAGAAGCATTAGCAACTAGGTAGTCGGTTGAGGAGCCAGCTGATGTAACTATCCAGTCACCCGTTGTATTCGATGTGGAAGGAAATTCAATTCCGGCGCATGATGGCTCATTAAAGTTGTTGTCTGCATATGTGAATATCTCATCCTGGAAGATCTCGAGACCATCGAGACCGGCACCTTCGCCATACCAATCCTGAATCTGTATCATAAATCCGGACATACCAACGGGATTGACCAGTTCGAATTCACGATATAGCTCCGAGGTGTCATTGGACAGTGGGCATGACGAGTCACAGTATGCACTCTGACCAGTTGTCGGGTCGGTATAAGTAAGGTTCATAATACCTGTGTCCGGCAGAGCTTGGTAACGGAAGCTCTTGGTGCCTCTTCCCTGGTAATGTGTGTTGTATAAGCGAATCTTGCTCGGGTAGAAAGTAAAGCCCATCTCTGCCTCCCAAAACCCGGGTGAATAGTCTGCGAGTAACCAAGTATTGTCGGCGCTATCTGTATCATTGGTTTTGCAAATAATATTTCGAGGATCAACGAAACCAGAAAGAGTTGTCTGGGCGTCGCTTGAAATGTTGGCCGTCGACAGGTTGATAACTTGGGAGTTGTTCTTGGCTGTTGTTGATGTCACATTACCTAGGCCATCGAAATCTCCACCGAAGATGATGTGGCCATCAGAACCCTGCACAATCGAAGAGATGGGGCCATTGAAACCGCCGAAAGGAAGCGATTGCCATCCGGTGCTCCCATTCCAAACCATTGCATTGGTCGAGTTGTCGATTGTGAATTCACCACCAACATAAACCGAATCTGATTGCTCGTCGCACAGCAAGGCTTGGACAACGCCCGACAAGCCGGACATATTCTGGACGCTGTTTGTCGTTGGGTTGTACAGCGCTAAGGCTTCTGCTTGTATGCCCCCTAAGCTAGTGAAATTGCCACCGACGACAACACCCTCGAAAGTTCCGTTACTGCGTGTCCACGAACACATAGCAAGTATGTCCGCATCGGCGGACAGTAGAGTTGTAATGTCACCATTGGGTAGCGTTGCGAGTAGTGATTGAGAGCCATTGGTGGAAGACGTAGACTCGGATTCTTGTAAATAGGAGTATATTGATATCGAGTCGAAATCACCCGTCAGTGCAATCCTTCCCAGGGGCGACAAATCCAGATCCGGCTGTGTTACCGGTGTAGCTGTGAGTGCATTGACGGTCGGAAATTGCCAGGTACCGAGAAGAGCGGACATCATAGCTGCCGTCGCAGGCCTAGACAGTGAGGAAGCCCTCATTGTATAGGTTGCGACGACCGAACACGAAGTGCTCGATTTTCAAATTAATCCACCACAGTTCCGATTCGCGATGAGTTGTTTAGCGGGGAGTGAGAGCGAAGAGGAGGCGTTCTTGGTTATTATCGCAGGAGCGAGCCGGTTGTCGAACGCGAGTGAGGGACGGGTGGAATGTTGAACCGAAGCGGGAGAGCTGAAAAATGCGTAGAACTATGCGTCGGGCAGTGCCGTGGCAGTGGCAACACCAAAGACCATATAACGCGAGCTAGATAAATTTGATCACTTGCAGTGACAGTGTGTGCATCAATTAAGGGGGTACGTATCCGGAAACTGCGAGAACGAACGAAGAAAGTAGGTAGTTGGATCGAATAAAGACGAAACCGAAAGTGCAGTCAAAGTCCGGGAAAGCGAATGTAACGTAGTTGGTAAACACACAATAGATTCAGAGAAAGGAAAAAGAAGAACAAAAAGTACGAATTAAGTGAATGACATGGCCAACATGGAACCGGAATCGGGAATGGCAGTGATCCTGAAGCCACTGAATGGCGTGTTGAAGCCGTGAAGGGGAATGTGAGGAAGAAAGAAGATGGGAGTTGCCGCCTGCCGTCCCTGACCCGACCCAGACTTGGGAAAGAGTAAATAAACCGCTAGTTGGGATTAGCTCCATGCACTACTCCTGAATTAGCTAGCCTGATACCATTGAAATTGCGACTGGGCCGAAAGGATGCCTAGTGCGCCATATCAGCCAATCAGACACGAGAGTGCTGCATGCCGGCTTGCGTTGATACCGCGTCATTTCAAGCCGAAAGATACGCCCGCCAATCATGTCTCCAGTCGACGCCCCACTGTGACCACATCGATTGCCAAAGCCACGAGCCGGCGTAATTTTGTTACATCTCACGTATCGGTGCGTATGCTCTCTTCAGATGTCAGCAATGATGATTGATTGATGTCGATATCAATCGAGGATGACGAGAAGACGAGACTATTGTTTAATTGTTCAAGGATTCTCCAGCACTTTGTATTGTGCAGTGTCGGTACTGTTCCATCATGCATCCCGGGAATTATCGACTCGGAGTAGTCAAGACTCAATAGTGACACACCCAAGAAACCGGCCTTTGTTTACATAATTCATTGGTTTTATTGATAATTTGATAGTCAATTTATTGATTTTAGCCAACGTATCACAGACTACGGTATCTGCAAGAGATGCATTTCGGTGAGACAATGGGCATGTGTTTTTATAGTATTTGAATATATTTAGACCTCTTTCTCGTGGTTACACACGGAATAGCAAAAATGGAAAATATCCTATTTGCATACATAAATAGTCCATTGTCATCCGAATTCAACGAAATCAAATAATATCTAGTTCTTTACACCGCTTGGCTTTTAACGAGATACCTTCAATTGTTATTATGGCGGCAAGTTTCACACCAAGTTCATCGGGCATTCTCGTAGCATTTACACGAAAAATGTACAATATACCTACCTAGGTAGTAGATGACATAGCCACTTTGTTCATTATCTGTTTCGAATCCTTTGAAATCATTATGTACTTTTGCAATGGCTGCAACCTGACACAGAATCGGTATCACATGTGGTGAGCGTGCTACGTATCTGTTTTACTTCCGGGACCAAAGACATATATATCACAACCTTGGAAGACAACCAGATATTCTTCTATCTACGTAAGCACAAGCGGAAATGAGGCAATTTACCTAGGTATATAACTAGTCAATAGTTAGGTAGCAAGTCGCAGGCAAATATACTAGAAAGACAAGCCCAAATATTGTCAAAAGAAGACCTGGCATTATCATTCCATTGCCAGCCTTCCCTTGTGTATTCTGCAAGACTGTTCCGAAGAGGGTGGCATGTAAGAATGTATAGCTTGACATCACCACCTGGCTAAGATATGAGCCGATGGAAACCTCTGGCTGCGCATTACATGTTGGTAAGGACTGCCACGCCTTGTCATGACTCATGAGTGTACCAGAAATGATCTTCAGGGCCACATCAGACCAATCATGGTAGCGCAATCAATTATGGGGGCGATCCGAGCTACTAACCATCTTTGGAACTCTATGTCAACGCTAAACTAATCTAGCATAGCGTCGTAAGAACCCCCTAGATCACGTGACCTACTTTCTGGTCTTGGCAGACTAAGCCGCTTACAGCAGCTAAAGTGGTGTTGCCGCGCCGCGTCTCACGCAGCGCGTGTTAGAAGAAAAGAGTCTTTGCAGTATCAGCGCTTGCTTCGACTGACTACAACGAACATCACATTCACTTCATTCAACTATCGCCACGCAAGTAGTTTTTGAGACACGACGTGCTGTATCGACAAAAATATTAGTCGCCGTCTGAGATAAATTAAGGAATTTTATCCGTTGCCTCGGCGCACCTCCAATATGTGAGCTCATTTTTCTGTCAGTTCCTCCTCTACTGAGACTAACACATTCCACTAAGGGAGAGCTTCGAAAACATCTTCCTAGACCTATCCAAGCAGGCGGGCAAATGCAAACTTGCAGAGAGTGGTATGGGATGGCGACCATCAGGCGGCGGAGACACGTTTACTTTGGATAGCAGCAACATTGGAGCTGCGCAATGGAGTCGAGCTTCCAAAGGATTTGAGCTGAAAATTCTGTCGCGGACTTCGGGTGTCATTCAATTGGACGGATTTGAACAGGAGGTGAGCTCTATGGTTTATGAGCTTTGTATTTGACTTTGCCACTAATATTTGATGTTGCCATAGGACTTCGAGCGATTGAGCAAAGCCTTCAAAGTTTGGTACGGTGTCGCCGTCGAACAGCGAGAACATGCAATTCGAGGATGGAATTGGGGCAAAGCGGAATTCACAAAGGCTGAGCTTGCTTTCAATGTTCAAAACCGTCCCGCTTTTGAAATTCCTTACTCCGAGATTTCGAACACAAATTTGGCGGGTAAGAATGAGGTCGCCGTTGAATTTTCACTTCCGGCAGATGAGAAGGCGAATGGCCACATTGAGGGCAGCACCAAAAACCGAGGCCGGAAGGCCGCTGCCGGTCCTGACGAGCTTGTTGAAATGCGATTTTATATTCCTGGCACAGCTTTAAAGAAGGAGAAGGCTCAAGAAGATGGAGTCAAGGAAGAAGGCGAGGAAGAGGAAGTCGAAGAAGTCGAAGAGCAGAATGCTGCAAATCTCTTTTACGAGACTCTTATGGACAAGGCAGAGATAGGCGACGTGGCAGGAGACACGTACGCTACATTCTTAGACGTTCTTCATCTTACACCCAGGTATGTACCAACAACTTCCGAGATCATGATGGCCGATCGAACTAACCACGGATTACAGAGGTCGATTCGATATTGATATGTACGAAGCGTCGTTCCGACTCCGTGGTAAGACCTATGACTATAAGATTCAGTACTCCTCGATAAAGAAATTTTTCTTGCTACCCAAGAACGACGAGATGCACACTTTGATCGTGCTTGGTCTGGACCCACCACTTCGACAAGGTCAAACAAGATATCCCTTCTTGGTCATGCAGTTGAAACTAGAGGAGGAAGTCAGCATAGAGCTGAACATGACAGAGTAAGAAAAATTGTTCTTGCATTTATATGCATATTTTGGCGGTATCTAACATTACCTGCTAGGGAACTTCTACAAGAACGCTACAAAGACAAGTTAGAGCCTCGATATGAGGAACCCATTCACCAAGTCATTACTAAGATTTTCCGTGGCCTTTCGGGGAAGAAAGTCATCATGCCATCGAAGGACTTTGTCAGTCATCACGGCCACAGTGGGGTCAAGTGCTCTATCAAAGCCAACGAGGGTTCCTTGTATTTCTTGGATAAAAGCCTTATGTTCGTCCCTAAGCCGGCGACTTACATTCAGATCGAGAATATTTCGGTGGTCACCATGTCACGCGTCGGCGGTGCTATTTCTGCCAGTAGGACATTTGATATCACCGTCAGCTTGAAGGGTGGCTTGGGAGAACACCAATTCAGCAATATTAATCGGTATGGAAGTTTCCTTTCTACACATCGAGGTAGCACGATGAATTTATTTTTCTAACCAATTTCATACACAGTGAGGAACAACAACCACTGGAAGAATTTTTCAAGGCGAAGAATATCCGAATCAAGAATGAAATGGTTGACGAGGTGAGTCTTTCTTAGACCTTTCCTCCTTCACTCCTATAAATGCCATCTAACTCGGAAATTAAACTCAATAGTCCGCTGCCCTCATTGCAGCAGCCCTTGAGAACGAGGACTCTAGTGACGATGACGTCCTTCCTGATCGCGGCTCTGCCGATGAGGACGAAGAATCTGTGGACGAAGACTTCCGTGCTGACTCTGATTCTGATGTTGCCGAAGAATATGACTCTGCGCACGAAAGCAGTGGCAGCGGGAGCGGCAGTGACGCCGAAATGGATGATGCGGATGAGGACGACGATGCGATGGATGATGAAGAAGAGGAAGAACGGCCGAAGAAGAAATCAAAAGTTGGTAAATAAATCACCATGGGTTCTTCGTCTCTCTCTGCATCCATAGGCACATTGGAGCAGAAATTTCAGTCAGCTTCGCCTCGTCCATGATATCCACAGAATGAATGGATTCAATCAAGCACGATGACTTCTCGCATGCCGTAGGAAAAAAATGCACAACCAAGGACGGTGGAAAAGGAGCATCTTTTATATTCGTTTGACGCATTTCCGGCTTGTTTTCACAAGGCAGATGGTTGCCTTATTTGCCGTTTGATCACTATTGGATTGCAACGGGTTATTTCACATTCATTATGGGATTGGACATCGTCTCTCTTCCTCTGCTTTCTTTTTTGGCCTCACTTCGTTTCTCTTGTGTATGTCTAAAGATTTCTACCTGGCCATTTGATTGTACTATCATAATTACCTACCTTTTCTGCATAAAATACCAAAACTGCCTTGAAATGTTTATTATATACAGAGATTCACTTACCTGCTTCCACTATGTGTAGCAGATCCGACGACAAGTAGCTGTGGTCGAAGTCTTTGCCCTTTATCATGTGGGATCACTGATGTCTGCTGAGCGCTCACCTGCTTACTAGACATTCGGTCACGGGGAATGATATGTTGGGCATTCGTAAATGTCCATATTGCCTTGAACAAGGCCCAAGAAAGCCAATAAAGTATGTACTCGTAAACAAAGAAACACAGCCAAAGTGTAAATTCCGCAACCAGAATATGGAGAATTTGCTTTCTATGTCCAATAAGATCCTTATTCAAGACATTATTCGATCCTTTTGCTTTCTCGTGATCCTGGTTTACATGCCCCGACAGACTGTAGGTTCCATCTCTCGTATAATATAGGCAAAATCCGTGCTCGTCGCAGTTTCCTCCTGCAAACTCAGATCATGAATGAACTTATCATTGCTCTTCTTCATCTCGGGGAGGATTACGGGGAGAATGCCATGTGCCCCACACGTGGAGTTTGTAGTGGGCCTCGCCCCGCCCATCAGCCGATCGTGGTGATCACTGTGTCTACAGGTCGGCCGACCATAGGCAAATATGCAGTTACCATCACTAATGCAAGGTGCCCCACTAGTGGGTCCCTTAACCATTGAATATAATTATATAATTATTTTAAT